>JBBIGC010136390.1:3272-22420 GCA_037576955.1 Lepidarchus adonis
AAAAAAATTAACCCCCCCCCCCCCCCAAAAAAAAAAAATAATAATAAATGTATATCTTTTAAGTAAATAATTTTCTTAATAAATGCATGGCCAGGTATAACATTTCGTTATGTTGTTATACAAATTTGTTTAGTTGACTTAATTTGATCTACTCAGATGTATCTAAACAGATGAAACTAAAATGGAAGAGTTATGTTCATAGGAAGGAAAAACTTTAATTCCAGCACAATTCTGAATAATAGCTAATACATTCTAAAGAATGGGTCAGAACATCTGTCTTTGAACTGAATCTAAGTGGAAAGTGTGTAATGCAGCAAGACAACAACTTTAAGGACACAGGTAATTGTAAAAAAAACAAAGTTTCACATATTTCTGCCACTTACAGGTATGTAACACTTGATCATTTGTCTTGATATATATTAGGGCTGCATAATATACAATTTTTGCATAGTCATCAGAATGTATGCATGTGCAATAGTCACATAGCAGGATGTCCAATGTCCTGTAAGGCAAATGTAAGCAAACACATCAAGCTACAGTCCTTTGCTGCTTGATACCAAAGAAATCTATCACTTATCTAGAAAAGAAGTCTGTCTGATATAAAATGCATTCTGTTTTAAGGGTTTTTTGATACACTGGCTTCGACACTAGTGAGTGACATGCACACAGCGAACCACCAACTACCAACACCAAAGAAGGTCTTGCCCCCAGTAGTCCCTTTCATCAAAATTTCTGTATTTTTTCATATCGCAAATATGTAACAAAAATAAGAAACAAAATATTGCAATATCTGATATCAAATATCACACAGCTGTAATGTACATCATACTAAAAGGTCCTCAAACTTTCAAGCAACACTGTATGCAGACTTGAAATGCCACCTTGTCTTCATAATTCAATTAAAGGCAACACAGTTTATATATTTTATGTTTTCAGATTGTCAGGTAATTTCACACCTGTGATTTTTAGTCTATTTTAATCAACCAGTGGTGCATTTGATTTGTTTGTTTGGTCAGAACACAGTAATTGCATATATATCTGCATCAAAATAATTATACCAAGCCTACATCATCTGACAGACTCCGGTGATGAGAAAGCAACCGGTACCACAACTATCCAACAGCTATGAAGCAGAACAAAACCTCAGAATTTCACCACGCAGCATTATGTTGGTTACATTTGCTCTCTATTCACATTAGTGCTAAACATGTGCTGTGTTGAAGACCATGGGCATACCTGATAGATCTTTGGAAATATTTTCAGGAGGATCTGGGTAATGTGCACGCACCCCACCCCACCCCACCCCACCCCCCAAACGGCCTTGATATGCTCCCTTTGCGACTGCAGTGCATCAACACTTCATTTTTCAGCTGCAGCTGTGCCTCATTTTCAAACTCTATCATTTGCCTAGTGATAAATGCAAATGATGTAATAAATGATGACCATGGCCAAGATCAACCTCACATATTTGTCTCTCCAATGTGATGCTAAATTGCGGTGTGTTAATTAATTTCCAGAACATAAACACTAAAATAATCAAACCATAGGAGTTTCCCCTTATCTTTCAAGTTTTGGTCTATTTAGAAATAAATATTAATCTTTTTATTTTCTGCTGCAGCCCAAAGCAGTGATGCTATAGATATGAAAATGCCCACCAAATATCTAACTGATTCATGTGTCTTTTGATTTATGTATTCCAGCTGAATAAATAGGTTAAAAAATAAAAAAATAAATAAATAAATAAATAAATAAATAAATAAATAAATAAATAAATAAATAAATAAATAAATAAATAAATAAATAGGTTAAAAAATAAATAAATAAATAAATAAATAAATAAAGAGATAGGAAATGAGCATTTTATGGACTGTGGACTATGGTTCCCACTGAGGAAACAGGTGAAAAAAGATACAACACTGGTTTTAGACCAGTCAGATTGCATGAGCAAAGCAAAGAGTATAACTATATGCAAAAAATAAATAAATAAATAAATAAATAAATAAAAGCATTTATTAACACATAACCGATAAGTGATCCTAAATGTTTAAACTGTTGTGTAGCTGAACAGTCTTTTTATTTTATTTTATTTTTTTTAATGATGCCTCTACATCATCCACTCAAACTGCAATAAACCACAAAGCTCTTCCATGGTCCCATCGCTCTTTTTAATGTGCATGCATTCACAGTCACTGAACCCGCATCCACACACATGCACTCAAGCACTACAAAATACCATCTGGTCAAGCTGGCTGGCCACAGATGCTTTTTAAAAGAAATTGTTATTGATCATTGAAGTACACTGGGAACTGTGATGAAAGCAGTAGTGTAAAACTAACTAGGAGAAACACTTTCACTTCAGACACAATCTAGCAAAACAGCTTTAAAAGAAGAAAGAAAATGATAAGTGTTAGAAATTAAAGTTTCAATCTGGAAATTTTTAGCATAAACAGACAAGCTAAGCTCATGAATCTAAGTACATGAAAGAAAATGATGAAAAAGAAAAAGTTGGACCCGTAGATCAACCACAAAAATATTTAACTGAAAATTCATGATGTTGCAGATTTCCAGGATCAATGTGCCAAAATAAATAAATAAATAAATAAATAAAAACATGCTGAAGTGCAAAAGAATTAATTTATTAGTCAAGTGAGTCTGAAATGTAGCTCATTTTCAGACTGGAAGTTACAATGTTTCTTTACAAAAGAAAAGATAACATTCACTTACTTTCATTTCTGAATGCTAAAAGTGAGCCATGGCTCAAATTAAATAAGCATACAGTCTTTTCCTAATAAGCATTTTAATTATTTTTTTTTTTAATTTCTAAAAACTTTTTGTTTTTGTTTATCTCTCAATATGAAACAAAAAATATGAAAAATAAGAAATTATAATGCAAAAAGAAAGAAAGAAAGAAAGAAAGAAAGAAAGAAAGAAAGAAAGAAAGAAAGAAAGAAATTAGTTCTAGAGGAAAATAGAAATTGAAAAATATGCCGTATGGTTAAGTGTAAACAGGGTCCATGATCCTTAGTTATGACTCTGAAAAATACCCCACTGGGCCCTGTAATCACAAGTCAGATTTTTTATGTCTGACCTGTGACTTTGAACATGGCACGGTTGTTGGTACCAGAAGGGCTGGTCTGAGTATTTCAGAAATTGCTGGGATTTTCAAGAACAACCATCACTAGGGTTTACAGAGAATGGTCGGAAAAAGAGAAAATATCCAGTGAGCAGCAGCTGTGTAAAGTTTGTTGTTTGTCAGAGAGAACAAAGACCAAAACTTTGAGCGGAATAATGTTTTTTGGACAGATGAATATAAATTGACTTATTTGGACATCACAACTAAAGACATGTCTGTTGTAACCAAATACAGCATTCTAGGAAAAGAACTTTAAGGTTTACGGATGCTTTGCTGCACCAAGTCCTGGCCCGCTTACCGTTATAGAATCCACCATGAATTCCTTGTATCAGAGGGTTAAGGAACATGTGAGACCATCTGTAAGAACATTAAAGCTGAAGCAAACCTGAAACCTGCAACACAACAATGACCCAAAACATACCAGTAAATCCACCAAGGTCTGAAAAGCCCAGATTTTAATCCAATTGAGAAGCTGTGGAGTAATTGAAACAGGCTGTTTTTGCAAGAAACACATTATCACCTTAAAGAATTCTGCATTGAGGAGTGGGGCAAACTTTTTTAGACTGATGTCAGAAACATCGATGGCTACAAGAAGTGCCTCACTGTGTGCCAAAGGGTGTAACACTACCCATTAGGGGGTAGGGTGTCCTAACTTTATCATCAGTTAGAATATACATTTTGTTCATATCTTTTGTCTAATAAATACTTTAATTAGTTTAAAACTATTTATTTTGTTGTTTACCTGCAATTCCATCACTCTCTGTTCCAGAGACAAATATAAACAACAGTAGACACTGATATGTGAACATTTCTTAATTAAGAACTGAATATTTAATGGAGTGTAACTTTTTCAAATGACTATAGTTAATCAGCCAATCACATGACAGTCGCTCAATGCATTTGGGCATTTAGATGTAGTGAAGACAAGTTGGTTAAGATAAGACTGAGCAAAAGAAAAGAGAAGAAATTAGATTTAAGTGACTGTGAACATGACCCGGTTGTTGGTGCCAGAAGGGCTAATCTGAGTATTTCAGAAATTGCTGGAACAACCATCTCAAGGGTTTGCAGAGAATGGTCAGAAAAAGAGAAAATATCCAGTGAGCAGCAGCTGTGTGAATGAAAATGTTTTGTTGATATCAGAGGTCAGAATGCAAGATGATAGAAAAGCAACAGTATATATGAATATATATAGTATATGGTATTTATAGGAATATAAATGTATCCATCGCTCCAAGCCACATTTGACACCCCAAACCTCAGCCACTAATATGACAGGACCCCCCTGCTGTTCTCTTAATGGACGAGACCCCCCTTCAGACACTACTACCTATTAATCTAGACATCGCTTATCCTTCAGTTCATCCCCTGATGTGAGTTTAATTTTAATTCTGTAGCCCATGTTGAATAAGCCAGTGAACTCAAATAAAGGGGCAGTTTCATTAACCTTTACTTCACCTTGCCTTATACCATGTTTGGTTCATGACGACCATAAAACACAAAGACAATTATTCTAAACAGACATCTTCTCTTTAGACTGTGTTGAGCAAAACTGCTTTTCTTTCAAATTAAACCAAAAAAAAAGAGCAGTACAGATGACTGGTGAGCAGTAAATGGGGACGATACTTTGCTCAAGGGTTATCTCAGTGGTGCCCGGGCGGGCCTTCTGATCTCAGGGGCAAAGTCATACGCACTAGGCCTCCACTGCCCCCTAGACTACCAAGTAGGGCTGGGCAATAAGATATACCTACTGCCTGCTTGATATATCATGACTTGTTTCATGCAATGTGTAGTAAATGAGTATATTGAAAACATTTAAAGGCATTTTACTTCTCTTGCTCTCTCCAGTTGGCCACAAATGCTGCAGCCCAAACAGCATACAACCACAATGCAGTGTGTAAACACAGTACACAATCATTAGAAATGCATTCAGTAAATTATGTGAAATCTAGAAGTACAGCGGGTAAAATAAGTATTGAACATGTCACCAATTTTCTAAGTAAATATATTTCTAAAGGTTATTCTCATCACTATTGTCACCAGATGTTGGTAACAATCCAAAAATTCACACTTGCAAAGTAATCAAACCATAGATCTCCATCCATTAAGTTATGTGTAATAAAATGAAACGGCACATCCTTTTTCAAGTACTGTATGCTGAAAAACATCTCCACACCATGATGTTCCCATCTTCAAACTTCACTGTGCTTTTTGGGTGAAATGCAGTAGCTTTTGACCTCTGAACATGGAGTGTATTATGGCATCCAAAGCGTTCAGTTTGGTCTCATCTGGGCAGACTATATTCTCCCAGTAAATTGTGGTTGTCAAACTTTAAATGTGCTTCAACATGCTTTTTCTTCAGCAATGGTTTTTGTATGGTAAACATGCATACAGGCCATAGCGGTTGAGTGCATTACCGTATTTCCCCAATTATAGGCCGCACCATTCTATAATCTGCAGAAAATCCTCATTTATGTTTTAAAACTCTAAAATAAGCCACCACATGTTATTATTCGCAGCGTTACTGAATGCGTCAATCTGAAGTAGAAGTATCTAACTTGACATACCGCTGGAAGAACTACGCTGCAGTTAAACTACCAACGCTTGATTTTGAAGGATTTGAAAAAATAATTTTTGCATTTGAATTTACATGTAGATTGATGATTGACATCACTGTACTGCCGTACTCCCACCCTCCAGCCATTAAAACAAAAATAAAAAGTAATCTTTTCCCAGCCAACAATACACTTTTGTTTCTTTAATTTCGGTTAAATTTATCGTTTTCCTAGCTTGTATTTTACAGGTACATCTAAAACATTTTGAATATTGTGAAAACCGAACAATATTTATAAGTGAAATTCATATATTATTTAGATTCATTGCACATAGAGTGAAATAGGTCAAGCCTTTATTTACAGAAAAAATCCCCCAAAATTTAATGTCTCAGAAAAATTTGAATATCACATAAGATCAATTAAGAAAAAGTATATTTTAAACAGAAATGTCAGACTTCTGAAAAGTATGTGCATTTCTATGCACTCAATACTTGGTTGGCCTTCTGCATGAATTACTGCATCAATGCACCGTGGCATGGAGGTGATCTGCCTATGTCGCTGCTGAGGTGTAATGGAAGCCCAGGTTGCTTTGATCTCAGCCTTAAGGTCGTCTGTATTGTCTTCAGGTCATCTGCATGGTTGGGTCTGGTGTCTGTTATCTTTCTCTTGACAATACTCCATAGATTCTTTATGGGGTTCAGGTCAGGTGAGTTTGCTGGCCAATCAAGCGCATTAACACCCTGGTTGTTGAACCAGCTTTGGTACCTTCGGCAGTGTGGGCAGGTGCCAAGTCATGCTGGAAAATGAAAGCAGCATCTCTATACAGCTTACAGTATAAGCAGAAGGAAGCATGAAGTGCTCTAAGATTTCCTGGTAGATGCTGCGTTGACTGTGGACTTTAGAAAACACAGTGGACCAACACCAGCAGGTGGAAACTTTACACTGGATTCTGTGCTTCAACACTCTTCCTCAAGACTCTAGGTCCTTGATTTCAAAATGGTATGCAAAATTTATATTCATCTGAAAAAAGGACTTTGGACCACTGAGCAACATTTCCGTGCTTTTTCTCCTTAGCCCAGATAAGATGCTTCTGACGTTATCTCAGCTTCAGGAGTGGCTTGACATGAGGAATGCGATATTTGTAGCCCATGTCTAGGATTCATCTGTGTGTAGTGGCTTGTGATGCACTGACTCCAGCCTCAGTCCACTCCTTGTGTAGCTTCCCGAAATTCTTGAATGGGTTTTGCTTGGCAATCCTCTCAAGGCTGCAGATGTCCCTTTTGCTGGGACAACCAGCTTCTTTAACAATGACCCTTTGTGGCTTACCCTCCTTGTGGAGGTTGTAAACGACTTTCTTCTAGACATGTGTCAAGTCAGCAGTCTTCCCCATGATTGTGTATCCTCCTGACCCATACTGAGACCATTTAAAGGCTCAGGAAACCTTTCCAGGTGTTTTGAGTTATTTCGCTGATTAGTGTGTGACACCATAACTTTCCAAGCTTAAACTTTTCCACAATATTCAAGTTTTATTTTCTGAAAACCATAATCATTGAAATACCAAGAAATAAAGGCTTGACATATTTTACTCTGTGTGTAATGAATCTACAGCAGGGAGAATAAGTATTTGACACATCAGCATTTTTATCAGTAAGGATATTTCTAAGTGGGCTATTGGCACAAAATTTGCACCAAATGTTGCCATCAAGCCAAATATTGAATTCATACAAAGAAATCAGAACATTTAAGTATACAAGTTAAGTCATAATAAATAAAGTGAAATGACACCGTGAATAAGTTTTGAACACGCTATTGAACACACTTTATTTAATACTTCGTAGAAAAGCTTCTAGGCGCCTTTTGTATGGAGAGACCAATTGTCTGCATTGCTCAGGAGTGATTCTGACCCATTTTTCCACACAAATGGTCTTTAAATCTTGAAGGTTCATTGGACTTCTTTTATGAACATTGATCTTCAGTTCTATCCATACATTTTCAATGGGATTTAGGTCAGGTGATTGACTGGGCCATTCAAGCAACTTTATTTTCTTTCTTTGAAACCAATTTATATTTTCATTGGCCTGGGATCATTGTCTTGCTTCATTTTCAGCTTTCTTTTTCCAGCCGTTTTTTTTCCAGAATATCCGGTACATTTCTTCATTCAACCTGCCTTCAATAGTATAAAGTCTGCCAGTACCCCTTGCTGAAAAGCAGCCCAAACCATGATGCTTCCACACCCAAACTTAACTGTTGGTATGGTGTTCTTGGAGTGGTGGGCACTGGCATTTCTTCTCCAAACATGGTGTGTAGAATGCCAAAAAGTTCAATTTTGCTTTCATCTGACCATACTATAATCTCCCAGTAATCCGCAGGCTTCTCCAAATGCTGTTTTGCAGCTTTAACTGAGCCTAAACATGCTTTTTTTTCAGCAATGGAGTCTTGCATGGTGAGTGTGCATGGATGCCATTGCGGTTCAGTGCACTGCTTATGGTTTTCTTTGAAGCAACAGTACCTGCTGATGCAAAGTCTTCCTGAAGTTCTGCCTGAGTGGTTCTTGGCTCTTGGAGAACTCTCCTGATTATTCTTTGGACTCATTAGACAAAAATCTTACTTGGAGCACCTAATCATTCATATTTACCTATGAATTCATTCATCAGAATGACATGTCAAGGCTTATGTCAGTGGTGCTCGAGCTGAGACTTGAATCTGCGACCTTCTGATCCCAGGGGCAAAGTCCACTAGTCCACCACTGCACTTTTAGACATATATTTACTTGGAAAATTGGTGATGGGTTTAATACTTATTGTAACACGCCAGCATGCATTCTGCCAATGCTGGATGGAGTGATGGGGTCCAAGTGCAAGTTGGAACCTTAACAGAGGTACCCGCCCACCCCATGCCCCAGCTTGAAGATGTACCAGTCAACACTGGCCACGAGCATGCACTCAGCCATTAACCCAAGTGTGCTGCCCTCTGCCCAAAAGAGGTGGAAAACAAAACAGTGTGGAGTGATGGCATGATGGTAAATGGCGAGGGGTTGATATGCCGAGGGCTTGGTTGGTTTTAGTAGATAGCAGTTCATGGGTAAAACCCAAGGACCATACCGAAATTTACTAGCAGACTCCTGGACAGGACTGAGCAAGAGAGTCGCATTCCTGTCCACATCCAGAGCAAACTCAAAGATCCCACAAGGGTGGCCATAAGAAAAAAGCATAATAAAAGCCGCTCCAGGTAGCTCATATCAGCTCCTGATTGCACCCCAGCGTGCCGCTCTCACGCCTGCAGAGTACCACCTCGAGGAATGACCACCAGCCTGTCAGCCAGTGAGGAAAAGCCACGCCTCCCTATGCTGCTGTTCAATGCATGGCGCCCATTCAGCCGACACCCCTTACAGTGGCATCAGAAAATATTCAGACACCTTTCATTTTTTTTCAATCTCAATAAAAAAACACACCCTCTACTCTTCAATAAATTAAATTAAAAAATAAAATACAACGTAGGTCTTAAAATTCCATTTCTGACCTAAGATTTGAGCTAACCAATCAAAAGTTAAAATCTGGGTTTTACATTTTGTTCACTTACTATCTGAGATTAATTGAACTAAAATATCAAGGCAGCTCAGAATCTTTTTATTATTTTTTTAGCACATCTCAGGTACACACACACACACACACACACACACATACACACACACACACACACGCGAACACCAGTGATCCCTGAATATCCTAGTTGAGCATAATGGATAATGATTAATAGCTGTGAGTATTAAAACATAATATCATCTTTGGAGCAGGAGAAAGTGGGAAGGTCACTCATTTCTTGCTTGAAATGCATTTAAAGGCAGCAAGGGACCCATTGGGCGGTTGATGTCTGTCACCTTGCCTTCGTTAGGCTGTGATAATTTGAGTCTTTGAATGTTCCCAAAGGTGTTGAGCATTTAGAGTCCCAACGCAGGCCCAGGCGCAGGACCTTTAAATATAACCTCTACGTTTACCACAGACCACAAAAAACATTTCCAGGTCATTTCTTATGTACCATGGCTCCCCCAATTATATATTCTTTAACAGCTGTCTTTTCCACTCCACTTTGAAGACTTATGAGCTAGGAATGTAAAAAAGGTCCAGAAGGCAATGGTGTAATTACATGTGTTTGGGAATGTTAAAATCATTTAGTGAAAGTGACTATTTTTCTCTTTGTCTATCACAAACAAAGTGCACAACAGCAAAGAGAGAGAGAGAGAGAGAGAGAGAGAGAGAGAGAGAGACAGAGAGAGAGAGAGAGATATCAACAGCACCTGGGAAGCAGCATAGTGGGACGGGACCTTCCTCAAGGCTACGTCTGTGGTGCCTGAGCCAGAACTTAAACCTGTTACCCTTCGATCCCAAGGGCAAGGTCCTAACCTCTAGGCCACCACAACCCTACGGGAATCTACAGCTACTAGAATCAATTGTTACCACAGTGATTTGTAATAAATTAATTTTCAAATGCAAATATATCAATTTGTAGTAAAATGTGAGATTAATTAAACTGTATTTTGTTTTCACTGTTTTACATTAGAGTCTTACAGTCATAAAGCTAATATTTGTGAGATTACTGCAACTCAACAAGCTGTAAGGCAAGTGTATGATGATTAAGCATGTAGTTGGTTCAGTGCTAATTTATTCTGCTAATAAGATGACTTGTCAGCTACATTAGCCTCATATGCCAGCAAACTTCGAACACTACTTAGAGTAGTGTAGGTCTGTAAACTCAAAACATTACAGATTGATTTAATGATGAGGTGACTGGAATATAAACCCACCCACCTGATTTTTTTCGGTGCTAATTAAAAATGAATTAAATTCTCACTCACTCATTCACAAACACATACACAGTTACACTCATTACCCAATGCTTCTAACTCCCTCCTTGCTCATACTTTCATCCTTTTTATTCACTGACAGGACAGAATCAGACATGAAAATATGCTCGTGGACTTTGGGGACCATATTTGTCCATGAGTCGAAGAAACGCGCCATGCCATGACCTTCCATGTCGTCGACAAGCCATAAATATTTACCACCGCTTCCTCTCCTCTCCCAGACACCACAAAGGTCATCACAATTCCTAGTCAACATCTATTTATGCATTTCCATACAAAATAAAAGCCCCGCATCCAGAGCACAGTGAGTTCAACCAACATGATCCATCTGCAGACACAAAGAGCCAGTAGTACTATATGATGTGGTTTTAACTTTGCATTGTGATTTGCAGAGCTGGCTGTTTGTAGCTGTAATTATTATCTAGCTATGTAAGATATCTGAAAAAATATCAAAAGAAATTGTTCATTACTGCCTGTCATTACATATTTCTTGATGGTTTCACTGTGTTCATGTGCTATGAAAGGGAGAATGTATAGTATGCTGGTCATTATGGAAAAAAAAGATTTATATTTTTATTGTGACCGGTGAACTATATATCATCCTCCTTACATGGTTACTTAAAAAAAAAAATTCTTGTTTAGTGATTTTATTGATGGCTCATGGGTTCCATTGAGAAATATAGTAATTCTAGCAAATAGAAATCTGTTGTTGCCTAACAACTTGTAGAAGCTTAGGGGTTTTGATGTAGCAGCTTAGGATATCAGACCTCCTTAAATGGTCATGGCTAAAGCATTAAATGTGGACTACTCAAAATTACCATCAAAGTTCAATAAACTAGTCATTTCTCAGCAAAATTGTTGTGAAAGCTTCTGTGCAGGAGAAGTGCTTGTCTGGGGTTTTGTCATAAAGTTGCACAGTTGGCTTTGCTCTTCCTTGCTATGCTAATTTCCCTTTTTTGTCTGTTTTCTGATAACTGGACATACCACCAGTGCTCAAACGTCACATCCTCCCATCCATAACTGCTAAAAGTAAAGGTAAAATCTTCCATAGTCACCCTGGAGCTATAAGGTGTATGGCCAATATTGAGAAGATGCTATGGTGTAGGAGTTTCTAATAAAGTATATTACAAGTGACATTAACATGTACAAGTTCATAGTTGCTGCTACTAACTCTGACCCAGAGTTATGTATCTCAGGCAATGAGATGATGGTGATGAAAATTAGCCTCCTTCCTTCTGCTCTACTGCAGGACACTCAGATCTTTTAAACCAGAGAGAAGTAGAAATGTGGCTTCATGGTGGCAAACTAAATGAGATAATGGTGAGCTAGGCTCTCAGGAACAGAACAGAAAAAGAACCTGGTGGAGTGCATCCAAAATAGTCAGAACAAGATTGTAGACCAGAGTTAGTCTGAACTAGCAGCCGTCAGAGCGCATGAACACAAATCAGTATTGAGCCCCAAAAAGTAGCCGCATTGCTCAAGAAAATCTTTCCATCGACATACGCAAGAGTAGGGAATGGCTCGGGCTGCCTCCAGCCTCATTTCCATCCCACCGAAATGAGGCTGCAATTTATTTCCCGATCGAAAGCAGGAGTCGGCCCCCTCCAAAAAAACACTACAATGAGCCCAGCCTCTCTCTCTCAGGATGATTTATGGAGCAGCATTTGCCTATATTTTTTGCCAATAATAAGAAAATACAGCAATAAATCTGAAAATGTCAGGTAATTTTGTTATCACCTCGTCGTATATCCGAATACATTATCCTTTGAAAAGCCCAGCGACATGATGGTGATGCGGCGAAATATCACCAAGGTCAGAGGTCTTCGGAAAAAAGGACTTTGCATGGCAGCGCAATCAAAATCACAATTACTCGTTTCCAGCACAGCGCAGATGATAATCATTTTGAAATATGCAATCCTCTATTTGCTTTATCTAGACCACAACATATTTCATTCCCTGTCAAACAATAGTCAAATCGATTTTGCAGGAACAATGTCCGCTGTCTCAAAAGAAATCTGGCTGCACAGAGTGGACGTAACAGTGGGCAGCAGGTAGCCAGCATGCTGGGTGAAAGGCTTGCAGGTTTTTTTTATTTGATAAGGAAGGCGTTTTAATTTTCTCAGTGCTAAATCCTGGTCTTCAGATAATAAAGTTCAGATGCATTGCATTGTGGGCTTTAGCTACATGTACATATCTCTTTTGTCAAGTCTGAAGTCCAAGTAACAAAGTTTTTAGCCTCCGGGTTAGGAATACTTGTATAGTATAGATATGTCCTGATCTTTTTACTGCTTTCTTTACCATAACTTATGCTATTTATCTCATCTTACTTTTCATTTAAAAACCACAGTTTACATTTGTAGTTTCTTTTGTTACCATTGTACTTTTGACGACTCTGTAAATTTCTACCTTGCATGTTTAGTACTTTTGTATTTATTTCCTTTGTATTTTTATTAGTATAAGATGTATGTTTATATTGCTACATAAGCAATTTCCTTAGGGACAATAAAGTTTTTCTGATTCTGATTCTGATTCTGATCTTTTCTTTTCATTATGTGCAACAAAATACTTTATTAATTTTTTTAACTATTATTTTTACATTTGTTAGATACTGAATTTTTAAGATCTGAATGTATGGCAAGGTCTGCAGTAGACTAATATGACTAATATTGAGTATTTTAATCATTTGACATATAAAATATCTTCAAAGCAGATGTTCCTGACAACTACAAATGTACATAAATAGAAAAATAAGAAAAAATGTGCAGTGTAACATCTTCAGTAGAGATTAGGACCTTGCACTTGAGGTCTGAAGGTCACAGATTCAAGTCCTGACCCAGGTAATAGTTAGTTACTCTTGAGTAAGAAGCTGCCAGCTGTTTCATATATGCACGTGTGGATGTGTGAATGATGGGTTAAATGAAATCGTGAACACATTCAGTAACTTTGCGTGACTGAATGTGTTCACAATGACAAATTTTCACTTTACATCACTGTAGCGTCATTTACTTTTACATTTATTTATTTGACTGACACTTTTTCCAAAGCGACTTCCAGGTACAGAAACAGTATCAAATTATTCAGTGTCAAATTATTATTGTTAACTTAAGGTAGAGCTGTTTCAGGCTTACTGACATTGTGCCTGTGGCCACAGTGAAAGTGAAGGGCATGGAGTTTTGGTTACCAGGTAACCAACATCAATACTCCTTCTAGAAAGATTTTGAAATAATTAAACCAATGTTCATTTACAGAACAATTTCATTTAATCATTTATTTTGTGACCATTTTAGTATAGTCGACCACCGGAGATTGGGTCATTTGGACACCTATGGAGGGTCCTTTATATCGTCAATTGATTTTTAAAAAATGATCATGGTTTGACCATTGTTCCATCTTCCAGCATCTCCAAATCTGTGTGACCTGTTCTCCTTGTGTTTTATCAATCTTGAAACAAGCTGACTGAAGGAAAGATGAAGCTGAGAAGGTGCAGGTTAGGGAATTGAGAATGCAGGAGGAATGCGGTGGAGTAATTGCTTCACATCATGTCACAGCTGTACAGGAGAAATCCCTCTGGGCCGGAATGGGCGAAAGATGGACTGAACCAATCGCCGTGTCCTTGTCAAAAAGGTCATCTCTGTGTTTTCGCCTGTACACTCGCAACCATATGCACACCACACAGACACGGCACAGTCTCCTTTCCTTTCTCTTTCTCAGGGACACACACACACACAGACACACACATCATGTGTAGAGATCTGTAGCTCATTTGTCACTTTATCAGTCTGCGTCTCCCTCTCCAAAGGAGATGTCTCTTTGAAGAATGTGTTACGGTCGGGAGGCGAAATTTACATGATGAACCTGAGATTTATTTATTTCTCTATTTTACAGACCCTCCCCCATCCAAACCAAATCCATTAAACTGATCACGAAGACTATTTGAGCTAACAAACGGCCCACTCATTCATCCATAAAAGGACAATAGAAAATACACTAAAAACAAGACAAAAATGCCTAAATGAAATTATTTTTCATCAGGCATCATGGGCAAAATTCAATAACAAAAATTTACAGTACTTGCCAAAATTATTGGTGAAGTAGCTGTATTGGTGATGTCACACTGCAAAAATGATAAAAATTGCAATCTTTATTTAAAATAACATTTATTCAGAGAAATAAGCTTGCGTTGTCAATAAAACAGCCACTGGGGATTCACCTGTAATATTTTTAAGGCTGAAGAATACAGAGCTGGGCAGATGAGAATATCCCTCTTTACAGAATCTCTCCGGACCTTCTGAGACCTAGGCCCTCTCTCGTGCATGCTGTTGATTCATTATTAGAGCATGTGCTCTAACAAAATTGCCAGAGTCTTTGAAGGAAAATTGAACATTATGAGAAATAAAAAATTAGACCAATTATAGAGACCATATTAACATCAACAACAACAAGTTTGCAATAATCACTTCTACACCATGATAGCAGAGTTCTGATTGTGGTGTAAGGTCACTCACCTCAACAATGAATTACTGTTTGTTTAGAAGGAACAAAAATGAAGTGCCCTTCATCAAGACTGCAGTCTGTCTCTGCTCTATGGCAGAAATATCAAATTGCTGTAGTTACTAAAATGTGCATTTAGGCAAGTTAATTTCATGTTTTTGTAGTGAGTTCAATTAAAATGATATTTACAGCTAATAATTACATTGCTTCATTGCATTTAGTGCATTTGTTCATAGACACTAGATAATTGTTGGTTTTATTCTAATTTTTTGGGAGATATGTTATCAGTACTCAAAGACATTCCAAGCCATTGCTGTAGCAGAGCTGCTGCTTAGTGGCTTTGGTTTCTGCAAAAACAGCCCCAACATAGGCTTATTTCCAGTCTTTGTAGCCTCCTCTATAGGTGCTAATACTGTACTTAAAGTCCCTATTAAGTTACTCTAATGCAAAGATACATTATTAATCAAGATGTCAAGGGGAAAAGATTTAAGTGATTCTGAAAGAGGACTCTTTTGGGGGCATGAATCGCTGGGACTTCAGTCACAAAGACTCCTCAACCAGCTTGTGTTTCAGTTGGAACCAATACTGAAGTGATATCTACAGTTAAATATATGAGACTTCAGAATATATAGATGGAAACTGTGCGATAGAGTGTGTTTGCAATGGCAGTCACTTTAACCAGAGTTTGTTGAGTCCAAATAAGAGAGATGTACAAAGAAACCGCTAATTGCTAAAAAATTTTAGTATTTAATAATTACATAATCATTACAAAATACTGAAATAACTTGTTTTACACCACATTATATTAGTTTTTTATTTTGTCATCTCTAACTCTCTCTCTCTCTCTCTTTCTCTCTCTCTCTCTTTATATATATATGGAATTTCAATGATTATGGCTTTCAGATAATACAACACTTTTAAATTGTCAGGAAGCTATACAACCATAGGGAAGACTGCTGACCTGATAGATGTCCAGCAGATGGTCATTGACAACCTCCACAAGGAGAGTAAGCCACAAACGGTTGTTGCTAAAGAAGCTGGTTCACAGTTGAGTGAGAGGAAAAGTGTGTTAGGAAAAGTCCATCCAAGAATTTAAGGGAGCTTCACAAGGAATGGGGCTAGTGTCAAGGCATCATTAGCCACTCCTGAACCAGAGACAACGTCAACAGTGTCTTACCTGGGCTAAGGAGATAAAGCACTAGACTGTTTCTCAGTGGTCTCTTTTCAGTTGACTGTAAATTGTGTATATCATTTTGAAATCAAGGTCCCAGACTCTGGAGGAAGAGTGGAGAGGCACAGAATTCAAATTGCTTGAAGTCTAGTGTGAAGTTTCCATAGTCAGTGATGAATTGGGCTGCCATCTACCAGGAAATCTTAGAGCACTTCATGCATGTGGAAATGCTGATTTAATTTTCCATTTAATTTTTAATTTTTGGCACCTGCCCACACTGACAAAGGTACTAAAAGCTGATACAATGACCAGGGTGTTAATGTGCTTAATTGGCCAGTAATTTCATCTGGCCTGAACCCCATAGAGAATCTATGGAGTATTGTCAAGAGGAAGATGAGAGACACCAGACCCAACAATGCAGTCGACCTGAAGGCTGCTATCAAAGCAACCTGGGCTTCCATTACAACTCAGCAGTGCCACAAACTGATGCAGTTATTCATGCAAAAGGAGGCCCAACCAAGTACTGAGTGCATAGAAACGAACATACTTTTCTGAAGCCTGACATTTCTGTTTAAAATATACTTTTAAAAATTGATATTATGTGATATTCTAATTTCTGAGAAAGTGAATTTTGGGTTTTATTGTCTGAAAGCCATAATCATATAAATAATCAAGAAATAAAGTCTATTTCTATTTCAATTAATTATATTATTGAAATTATATATGAATTTCAAGGAATGTCAAGTAATATTGAACTTTTTCACAAATTATTTTAATGCTTAAATTATTATTTGCAGTTCTGAAAATGTGTTTCCTTTATATGTGTCATACAAGTTATGGTACTGTTACTTCCACAAGCTTTATTCTTTATTATTGTTATTATTAGTAGAAGCAGTAGTGTTACTATTAACCTTAAAGACTCAGTAACAGAAAAAGACAGTTTCTTTATTTGTCCATATTTGTTCAGTGTTCTCTGTAGTTTAATCATGTTAATTTACACCTGGGAGCTGGAAGTGGATGTTGAAGGCTAGCATGCTTCTACTGGGGCATGTGAAGCCCCATTGATTCATTTTAATTTTTTTTAATTTTTGGAGGATAGTGCTAACTGCTAATCCTGTAATGTCACCCAACAGACACCTAAGTGATTGGGGAAAGTAGGAGGGTCATCTTACTCTCCGAGATAGAGAGAAACTACATGTATGATTTTTTGGGCTCCTGGTCATGGATGGCTATGGCATCAGCAGTGATAAAACTCACCTGATGTTAGAACCAACAATAAAGTCCCAACCACAATAAAATATAAGACATAAAATATGGGTTTTTGTAGAAGTGAAGTGAGTGATTATTTGTCATTGTGAACATACCACAGTGCACCACAGCTAAACGCAACCCTGCATTTGATCCATTTGTGTAGGAGCAGTGGGCAGCTGACATGGGCAGCACCCGGGGAGCAGGGCATTGGAACAGTGCCTTGCTCAATAGCACCGCAGTTGTTCTACACTGTTGGGCTGTGCTATTGTAAGACGTCATAAATGACTTTTTGCTAAGATTGTAGTGGTTATAGACACTGACGTGTTTAAATCCAATACATTTACTTGACCCACTTACAGGAAGTGATGATGATTCTGATGTAGATTATCAAAATCTTTTGTTCTCTCTTTCCCCTTGTACTTTACAGAGAAGCTACCATGCAATTTGGAGAGAATATTCTGAACCAGCTTGTGAAACTTTTTAATTAAAGTTTTTTCTCTCTCTCTCTTTCACTTAAAGGGTCTTTGGTTCCTCGAAAGCACACTTCTTGTACTGCAATGTCATCAAATTGGTCAAATTTAACCAAAATTATTCATGGAGAAGGAAGGAGCTGTGTGCAATATTAAGCATATTACTCTGATCTTCAGAGAAAAAAGGTATATTAAGGTCCTCTGATTGAGACATTAGTTCTCATTTCCTAAAAATATTCCCGGATAATTGATGTGAGTGAAGTAACCGAGATCCATGTGTGCCATTAGGCTGTATTACGTTTCTAATCTCATACATTTGTCATTCATGTTCTCTCAGGCTGAATGAACTAAACTGAACTGAACTTATGCTCTTTAGCTATAACCAGTCAAAAGACTAGGTCTAGTAATCTCAAAAAAACATATAACTTTTTTTTGTGAGCACAGACAACGTCTTTTATTATTCCATAGTGGAAAAATATGCTATAACAGAAAAAAGGAAAGCTTTAAACAGGAGAAATGCACACAGAATGTTTATTATGATCTGGGTTATGCTTATATTCTTGACAAATGAAAGTAGTGAAGCTGATACATTAATTTAATTGCAAAACAAATTAGAAAGCACTTTTTTTTTATTGCTAATGAAGTAAGGTGGGAAAAGCTGAACTATATCATTATTTCAATATATCACCATGATATGCCTTGAATCATGAGCAGTTCCTCTCGCCTAGGTGAGAGGTGGTAGAAGCAAGCCTAGGTGTCTTATCCCTGCACTAACAAAACAATGAAACACAAATGAGTAATCTCAAACACCATGAAGCCAATTGTCCCAATCATTATGGTGTCCTAAAATGAGGTTGTGCTGGTTTTTAAACATGTACTCAGTACAGCAGTGACACATTGTGTGTGTGTGGGTTATGGTGGACTTTTTACAAAGGTCAGTATCACTGCTAAGTACTCAATGGTCCACCAGCCAATAGTATCTAGCCAAAAGCAACTCTGTGGTCACAAACTACAGACTTTGTCTTTATAGAATAACTATACCTTGCCAATAAAACTGATATTAGCACTCAGTTTACTACATTCTGCCATGTGCAGAGGGTCACCCTTCATCTGGACAAGAACAACACATATGTGTTTATTAGAATTTAGTTCAGGATCCTGGATTTTCTGACTTGGAGACCCCAGTCAGTCAAGAATAGAAACAGCATCTCCAGCTTCA
>JBBIGC010136405.1:0-22413 GCA_037576955.1 Lepidarchus adonis
ACTGTCTCTATGTTGCAGTCGCTACATAAGCAATTTCCTTAGGGACAATAAAGTTTTTCTGATTCTGATTCTGATAAGGTTGAAAATCTAATGATGTTTTAGGTCCCATTCATGTAAATATTCAGAACATTTAAAGGGTTTACAAACTGCATCACTGTATTTTGTATGAGCCTTCATATGTAAAGGCTTAAACTAAACAAAATTACTTGATAATATCTGGTTCTTTTGAACTGAAGTGAATAACATAGTCTCACTGCAGTGGCACCTATCAAAGGATAGGACATAGAGATCAAGTGAACATTCAGCTCTTAAAGCTGATGTGTTAGAAGCAGGACAAATTGATGAATGCAAGGATCTGAGTGACTTGGACAAGGGCCAAATTATCATGGCCACACAGACCGGTCAGAGTGCCCAAGCTGACCCCTGTCCACTCACTCTCTGTCTCTCTCACACACACATAAATATATACAAAGACACAGACACAGACAAAGGAAAGGCCTGGGCTACTTGCTCATTCAGGAAAAGGAATTCTCAGTTGTTTCCACCATCCTGCGGGAAGGGAAATTGGCCCACCTCATGCCGCCCCACCTCAGCAGGAACTGGATATGAAGGATAGGCCAAAAGAGTCAGCAGATTCTTCCCTTTAAGGCCATTTCATTAACACTTACATTTCCCATCATGCTTCTCTAGCCGCCCCCTCTCTATGGGGACACGTTTTTTGGTCTACCTGTCCTGCCAGCTTTGGCACTTTTGAAAACTTGGAGATTCTCCAAATATGTTTAGGTGGTTTGAGAATCCGCCTTCGATATTTCAGTTTCATGATTCCTGTATTTTCGTGTCTTTCCATGTATTAAAACTAACTGAAAGTTTTATTATTATTATTAGTTGTGTAAAAAGAACATTATTTACCTGCTGACAGCATTTGAAAGTGAGACTCTCTTAAAAGAAAGATCACTGCGCCATCTACTGTACAGGCTTTGATATTGACTAATGAAGTGATTTTTCTTTTTTCACCAAGCGAATGGTGGATTGATGGATGAGTTTGATAAGCACAATATTATAATGAAAAGGAGGGAAAGAGCTTATGAAATGTGTCTTCAAAATGAGGGGAATCCGAGAAGATGCCACATCCTTAGTCCATTAAAAATAAAAAAAATAAAGAAATAAAGAAATAAATAAAACCAGTCATTTATTGTATTTTATTTGATTGATTTTAATATTATACTATTTTATTATTTTATATTATTTTTTAATCCTTACTATATTTGACCTTACATTTTTTCATTTTGTGATTGTGTTTGTGTGTGACTCCATGTGCAGTCAGAACATAAGCAATTTCCTATGGGATCAATAAAGTTTTTCTGATTCTGAAACAAATAAGTAATGCAGTTATTTAAAAGGCCGCTTATCATATATTATATATAAATTATTATTACTATTAATGTTTAAATTCAATCCATATGTGAGATTTGCACACCAGGTTACTTTTTATTTATTTATGCCTATCAACGTACCTACCTGCAAAAGTTTGGTGACTCTTGCTTTTCTTTGGTAAGAGAGATTCAGACAGATACACTTAAGACAGGGGTGCCCACACTTTTTTGGCTTGCGAGCTACTTTTAAAATGACCAAGTCAAAATAAGCTACCAACAATAAAAATGCATTTATACATATATACACACATTTATTTTTATAGGCAGGGCACTGTGATCGACTCACAACGCCTTTGCAATCGACCTGTAGCTCGCGATCAATGTATTGGGCACCCCTGATTTAAGAGATGTTATAAAAATAAAAACTCTTATCAACTCATTAAAATGATAAACTTGCTTTTGCATCCAGTCCACTTTCCTTCAAAGCCTTACATGCTTATTGGTCAGTAAGTCTAAACAAAATATCTAAACATTTAAGCCAAAACTAAATATTACATTTACCCACCCCCAAAATAAATGTGAAAAAAATATATTATGTATAAAATAATAAGGGACTAATTTTACAAAACAACAATCATTATCATCATTATATTGTTGTTGTTTTATTAAATCAGGCCCTTGTTTTACACATCAGTGCAAATGTTTTGAAAACAGTCAGTTACAGTATAAGAGTATTTTCTCTCTCTGTTGACAGAAGGCAGAAACGATGGCAGCTCACAGATCACAGAACCAAATGAACCTTCAACAAAATCATCTTTCAACCAAATTTAAATGTTGAGTCTTCCAAATAGGCAAAATCAGTGTGAAATATGCAAATACATTTTTTAGTCCATTCAAGGATTTATAAGATGGCAAACTGGGGGATGGAGGTGGGGCAAACTATTTTATCCATCCCTAATGAATAGAAGTTCATAAAAGTTCATAAAAGTTTAGGAATCACTAGGAAATTTATAGTAAAGAGCATGTAAACATATACATCAGAATCTTTTAGAATGTACAAAAGTAAAATCAAAACCTCAACTGTACAACTGTACAACGGACCATCAGAACTCGAACCACAAGGTTCCAGAACAGTTTGCTATCCAAAGGCACTGAAACTGTTAAAAGTTAAACCGAACCTGTTCTGCTGTCTGGACTGTCAGTCACATTTCTCAACATCTGTCTGCACTTTACTGTTACAGTTCTGCACCTTTTGCACAACTCGCCTACAATTTTTGTGTTGTAGTTTGTGTTTTGTTAAGTATCTGTCTGTAGCTTGTATTTATTTTCCCACCTCCCCTGTGTGTGTATTGTATATACAATAAGGCATTCAAGTAAAAATTTCATTGTACATGTACATTGTAAATTGTGCACATGACAATAAACCTCTTGAATCTTGAATCTCTTGAAGTTGATCCCAGCTATGAGCCAAAGTAGGCTATTTTCTACTATTCACTATGAACTCTCCAGTCCTCACAATTCACATAAGAAATTAATGTGTCATCTGTTTAAGTTCACTATTTTGGAAAAGTAACACATTTCCCTATATCTGCCTGTTTAGCCTGGAGTAGGCTAAATTAGTGAAAAGTACTGTTTGACATTGCAAACACAATCATGCAAAGTGCAACAAACAATGTGACCTCAGCATTTAAATGAATTACACTGAGCAGCTATCAACAGCGTCCAGAGAATGGCTGATTGCAAATTCTTTTGAGATCTTTTTAAATCTTCTTTCTTCCATTTGATCTCACCATGGTGTTCACTCTCACCTCAACAGTCAGGAGCACACCAAACTAAACATCTGAGGTTTAAATAGGACAGACCTCCTTCAAAATGCTGAGTGATCTGCCACACCTTGTGTGATTTGAGCCATTTTTATTATGGATAAAAGTGTGGGGTTCCTAATTTATTCCTTACCAGAAATCCCATTTTTGTAAAACTACTTTTCACAATCTTCTGTAAAAAGTCTTCTTCAGTTTGAATTGTTTAGTTGTATTACTTGAATCTCCCAGTTTTGTTATAACGGGCTGCGTGGGTTGGCGTTAGACGCAGGAAACACATGGAGTGCAAAACAAAGGGTTTTAATGAAAATCACGCACGTACAGTGGAATATACCAACAACTGAAAACACATAACCAAACATGTGACAAGACAGGAAACCATGACAATTGTTGAAACTGTGATTAAATATGTCTCCCAGACTGGATTTATGTAAATAATAAAATACCATGAAGTTGATCAGTAAAACAATGATTTAATTTTTCTTTGTACTATAGTCAAATAAAGTTTCCTATTACAATATACATATGTTTTTCAGTTGAACAGTTCTCAAATAAGGAAAAAACAAGTATTTTTTAAATATTGTGACTCCACATTCTCCTATGAGAAGCCTAAGTTATAATATTGACAAAACAGGCAGTTGGTGGGAGGTATGTTTTTTAAACATAACATTTGGTTAGCAGCCACAAGACTTCATTCTATTGGGTAATCAGTACTCACAGAAAAAAACAATTAATACATCAGTATTCCTCCCCTTTCCTCCTATTAATACAGCACCAACTGTAGTACATGCAACACATGTCATAATAGTTAGTTCATACTGTTAGATTACATTAAGTCTCACCTCTTGTCAAAACAAGTAACAATTCTCCTGTGGCCAGAAGCATCCCATCTCTGGAGCACTCCATGGGGGTCAATTTCAATGTTTTGGTGGACATGCATGAGAGCTAGACTAGATAGCCTCTCATCACCCATGGTAGAGCGAAGCCATGTTTGACGTAATGCAGAAAAAGACCTTTCACATGAGCAAATGGTGACTGGCAATGTCAAGAAAAGCAAAAGCATGCACTTAACATTTGGGTAAAATTACTATTGTTTGACCTCCATAAATATGATCCAATTTTAAATTGCACAAATAATTCCTTACAGGTCAGGGTGGAAAAAAAGGTTTAGTTTAACAATTTCACATCTGGCTTACTTGGTATTTGCGGCATCATGACAGAATGAAGCAGCTAATAAAAATTTACTTTGAACTTTACATTAAGTATGCAGATATGTGAGCCTCCTTTACAAATCCAGGAGTCAAAGTGAGATTGTGAGATTCACAGCCTTTTAAACGTTTTTACAAATATACTTGATGAAAAAAATCCCCACTGTAATATTTAAGAATATCTCCAGAAATGCTCAACGCTTTAAATGTGCATATAGTATGAATTACTTCACATTTCACTCAGACAATTAAGATGACACTAAAAATTATTGCCAGGAAGCGCTGTAAGGTTGACTCCCCCTGCTGGAAGCACCCCTTTACAGGAGACAGGCAGAGGAAATGGCCCTTCTGGCGCAGTTCTACTCCCAGGCAGCAGAGGGCAAGAGAGGTCCTTCAGGAGGGGTAATTAGCTGGTATGAGCCTCACCTGGCCATAACCCTTTATAAGCTGGCTTATAAGCTGGCCCATTGAAGGGTGTGGAGTCCTCTGCTGGATGTGGCTATGGACTGGCTGTCTGTAATTGGTATAGTGTCTTGGTATACCTTTCCTTTTTCTGTCTCCTTGGGAGCTTGCCTCCCTCTGTCTGCAAAAAACCCCAACTTTCCTTCTCCATTCTTACCATCTTTGGGAGTTCTTTTTTCAAATTACCTGTCTGTTAGCTAGGCAGGCTAGAAAAAAATGGGGAGGAGGAAGAGAAAACATACAGGTTGTTTTAAGTAGGGCCAAGGCTCAGCTCTCTTCAGGATATGTGAGGAGAGTGTGTTATTTTCTGTTTAAAGTCGGGGTTAATTCTGTGAAGGCAAGCCCTATTTTGTTGAAGCCATTTGTTTGGTCCTCCATTTTGTTCAAGTGCCAGCAGTTTTCTCCTGGTGATCTCACCTGTTCCCTAAACTCCCCTCTCCAATACATTAGGGGTTGTGTAGCTTAGTTTGTTGGGGGTCAAACTTGGCACTCTGAGGGCAGGGTTCAATTCCCACTGAGCTCTACTTAGCACACTTGCCTCTGGTCCTCCGAGGTGCAAACCCAGACTTGAAGGGGCTCTGTACTATTTTGACTTTCCATGTTTCTAATAAACTTACTATTGAGGTGACTTAGCAGTGGTCTAGGGAGAAAAAGTGCAACCTTTTGTTAATTACAGATCTACTGATTGTGTGTGTGATCTTACTGGTCTAACCCTTGACTTGATTATCAATGCTTTACTATTCTTAACCAAAGCTCCATCAGTGGACAGTGAAGAACCTGGCAGCAAGTTAAAATATATAGAAATATCTACCACAGTGGTAAGTAAGTTGTTGCGTCCCGGTGTGTGCGCGCGCAGGATGTATTGTCTTTACTATGAAGGATTTTACTAGACATCAGATTGCCCAGTGCCCTCAATGCCAGGCAAAACAAGCTTCAATTAAAGTAAGAGAAAGGAGAACACCATGAATGGTGAGTAAAAGAATAATTAAAATGTTTGCAGTAATATTGGTTTATCATAGAGCTCAGAACCACTGGAACTAGTAGGAATGGACCTGGTGGGGAAACTGACACCAAGTAAAAGTGGGATACCATACATCTGTCATAGTCGACCATTTCACAAAATGGCCAGAGGCATATGCCCTCACATCTAAAAGTGCAGAAGAAGTCAGAGCATTCTGGATTTCTTTTATAAATTTGGTGGTCCTAAATGTCTCTTGACTGATCAAGGAAAGGAATTTGTAAACAAGGTGAGTACAGCATAGATCGTGGAGGTAGATACAAATGCTATATTGTACAAATTGGGTGTAGCCCTTTGTGTTATGTTCCACAGATTAATTAGTGTATGTGAAAGCCTTGGGAACCTTTTTCAATGTGGCATAAATTTCAACGTTCTGTGAGTATAAAAAGCTGGTATTGTCAGTAAGTCATTCCAAGTTCTTCATTCAAACAGCCATGAACACACAACGTCACTTAACGGACGAGCAGTGTCACCAGGCCATGGTGTGCCTTCAGGTCGGTGGCCGGCAGGCAGATGATGCTTGTGAACTTGCTTGTGTGTGTCTCAAAGTGTCATCAAGACAGAACTACTGGCAGAGTTCATGACAGGCCCAGGAGTGGAGCCCCACGAGTGACAGACCGCAACGATGACCAGTACCTATGGACCATCAATGGCCCCTGACCCCATGGAGCTCATCTGGGACCAGTTGAAGCAGAGACTGAATGATCGTACCCCACCCACACTGGCTACATACAGAATTGGAGAGTGAGGTGAGAGACGCTTCAGCAGTAATAGCTTCAGGCCAAAAAATCACAAACAATAGCATCATACAGTATATGCAAAGACATGGTATATTTACATATAAATAGAAGACTGCTTTAGCTCAGTGATCATTAGACCTAAAACTTGAAGAGATTTCTACACCTTTCTACGATTTTCTATTGTTGAGAAGACAAGAATTTTTTTACAAGTGTTTTTTACAATCATGCCTGCATAGCAATGCCTATAGTACCTGTTATTTTGAATATTCCATTGTGATGTAACCCAATATGTAATGTCCTCTTAGGCGAAAAGCACAGCTCCAGATGTGTCCTCAAAAATGGTCAGATATCTGTACTTAAACAATCACCAGTTTCCAGGAGCAGCAAAACAAGGCTGGTGAAAAAGAAAGCGGTGAGGTTTAACATCACTATAAATAGAATTTTTTTTTGTCTATAAGCAATCGGCAAAAGTGCAATATAATAAAGTATTTACTTTTTGTTTAAGGCATCCACCATTCACACTAGCATGGGTTGTTTCTCTGGCTGCACATGAGACAGAACTTAGACGTTAAAAATTGTCAGTGCCACAGAGTCCAAGGTTGCAGTCCCTTGTTGAAACTCTGAGCTCTGCGCTGGAGTCTCTAACCCAGAGAGCCATAGACCTGGAGAGACAACTGATGGACCTCATTCACAAACAATGCGGTCTGTATCTCGCACTCTGACTGGCCAGCCAGCCGGTGCCATCTTTTTGGGCATCCCCTGCATGCCACTGCCAAATGAGGGTCTCCATGAGGGCTGTATCTGCGGAATGGGAGGATTTTTTTTTTTTTTTTATTTGTTTTTTTTAAAACGGTGATTGTTTTGTTCGAGAAAAATGTAGGCCAAAAGTGTATGCAGTGTCACACATTGGCCCGGGCAGCTCCGCCTTTCTTGCCACCGTCGTGGCGGGGAGCGCGATCGCCCCGTTCAGCATCACGGCCAGGGATTGCGCCCCTCATCCCCGTCCAAATGTTACAGCTGGCGCGGGACCACGTATCCTCCTCTGGTGTTCGGCTCAGTGTCCCCGGTTGGCAATTCGTTAGAAACCCTTAACCCGGCAGGCACATGCCATAAAAAAGCGACGCCTCGGAGGCTCGTGGCTTCATGTCTAGCTGCCGCCGGGCATAGCAAGCAAACTGGTCTGGTACAAAGGGCAAGATGGAAATACCAAAAAACTTAAAACAAAATATACAGGGATATGTGGGTCAAATGTTCCCTGATCTGACAGGAGACCAGTGGCATAAAATCAGACGTCAGATCAATGAGAGACTGAGGAGCCCCCGAAAAGTAGATCCAGAAACACCTCGACTTGGTTTCTACCAATAAAAAACTGTACTGTGTGTTTTATGTATATAATATACATAGTTGTGTATATTTAGCCAATTTGAAATAAAAATATTGAGCCTTTTATTGTCTTTGCTTCTGTCACCATTGGGGTACTATACATTATATTTAATAAAAAGGCATGTTTTGTGTTGAATAACAATAAGATTACGTTTATAACAAAATTAGTTGTATTTTCTATACCAAACCGTGACGGTCAATCAGCTGAAAACAAAAGATGTACTACTATGCTAATTAAGGTGCACAGCAATACAATGGACAATCTTCAGTTATATTAATAGTCTTCCTTATGAGGAGAGACTCAGAATTAAACAAGATTGATTTGGTTAAAAAATCAGGGAAAAATAAGTCTTTTCAGCTCTCCTGGTGTTAGGTGATCTTACTGACTGGAAGTGCTGTGACAAAAAAAATATGTACTGTTGGCCTCTTGATGAAACTTCATAATTCATGTACAAATAAAATAACTCAGAAGCATCTCAGAAGTAAAGATGGGCAGAGGCTCATTTAAAATGAACTGAGGAAAAGTGGAAATGTTCAGATGAATTAAATACTGAATCGTATTATTCTATACAATAAGCTGTTAACTCATGACTTGTGACTTGTATTCTTTGTTGCTGTGAACATTTCATTCACTCATTTGTTTCTTTTTATCTTCTGTCTCTGTTTGAACCCACAACTGCATATCCAGCCCCTTCCACAACCACAGTCATAGTTTTTGCCAATAACACTGGAGCCACAACTGCCCTCACGATTACTGCTGTCCCCAGAACTACTACTTTTGCCACTACAAATACCACTACTCCCAAAACCACAACTGTCCCCAAAATTGCTGTTTTCCCTGAAACTACTACTTCTGGCACTACCACTACTCCCACTATTCCCTCAACCGTCCCCACAACTACTGTCCCCATTATCACTGCTGTCCCCACAACTACTACTTCTGCCACTACAAAAAACACTACTCCCAAAACTACAACTGTCCCCACGACTACTGCTGTCCCCACAACTACTACTTCTGCCACTACAAAAAACACTACTCCCAAAACTACAACTGTCCCCACAACTACTACTACTGCCACTACAAAAAACACTACTCCCAAAACTACAACTGTCCCCACGACTACTGCTGTCCCCACAACTACTGTCCACACAACTACTACTTCTGCCACTACAAAAAACACTACTCCCAAAACTACAGCTGTCCCCACAACTACTGTCCCCACAACTACTACTTCTTCCACTACAACTGCCACTACATTGCTTCACGTAAGACTATCTACATTTTTTGTACCCCAGCAGTAAAAATCAGTGTAAAAAATGCAGCAATTTAGATTAAGTGAATATAAGCAGTGTCTTTGTACACAATGATCAGTGTGAGTTTTACTGTCTTTAGTCCTTATATTATTCAAAGCAGGAATGGGGACCCAAGTCAATGACTGGGACCCTTTTCCAACTTATTCGTAATTGGCTCACACCTCAACTCTGACCCTAAAAATCTAATTACTTGAGATCAATAATTGTATGGTAACAGTCCAAGGGATAACTGTGTTATATAAAAACAGTCCTAAAAAACAGTGAGAAAAAGATTGAAATGAAATAAAACTTTAACATTAAATTAAAGAAAGCATGTTTAAGCAAGCCAACTCAACAAATGTGTGATAAGGTATTGCACTCAAGTGCTTAGTGGTCCTTCACAATATTCTTTATTTTCCACACATAACACTGATGATGTGAGGGGCCAGCCTCAAGCCCTCTCTCGCAACTTTAACACACTCATTTGTAAGACAATTTTTAACTATTTGTATTTAGCTCCAAATGATATTTTAGCTCTAAAAATTGTCAAGAAGACTTCACACCTGACATGTAGATGGTGACACAGGTGCAACAGATTGTCTGCAATTCACAGAGAAACAGGTCTGTGTCACCATCTCCTGGCTGAATGTTGACTAGCAGCCGGCTGGATTTTTCCAAAAATATGATTGAAAATGCAATGCCTAAACCTTAAAGTGCAGCAAGTTTTGCCCTGTTGCTGTAATGCTGTCTCTGCATCTTCACATTCAGTATAGCTTCAAATACAACATCTACTACAGAAAAACCTTCTGGGCAGAATGAAGAGCTGTGGGCAGTTAATGTGGCTTTTAAAAGAAAACTGCAAAACAAACAATGTCTTTGTATTGGCATATAACTTTTACCAGTTAAAACATAAGACATAAGATCATTGTGGAGGTTTGAATGATTCAAAGATGAATTTGAATCTGAATCAAAAGTAAGCGAACCTTTGCTTTCAGTGTGCGGAGAGACCTCATTGTGCAGTAATAACTTTACCCAAACATTTGTGGTAATTGTTAATAAGTCTAGCACATAAACTCTGGGAATGTTTGCCCATTTCTCCATAAAGAACAGCTTCAGCTTCAGGATATTGGCAGTTTTCCTAACATGAACCACTCACTTTGGGACTTTTCCCAACATTTCAATTGGATTAAGTTGGGACTTTGACTTGGCCATTTTACAATATTCACTTTATTTTTTTAACCATTCTTTGGTAGAACTACTTGTGTGTTTAGGATCGTTGTCTTGAAGCATGACCCACTGTGTCTTGAGATTCAGTTCATGTACAGTTGTCTTGTCCTTTGAATTCAGAATTCATTGTTCCATCAATGATGGGAAGGCATCCAGGCCTAGATGCAGTAAAACCGTCCCAATCCAGAACTTTCCCAACATTTAAGAGTTTACAGATGGCATAGAGTTCTAATGCTGGAATGTAGTTTTTTTCCAATGTCCAATTGTAGCACTCTCTCTCTCTCTCTCTCTCTCTTTCTCTCTAGTCAGCTCCTGCAGTGAATGTCTTTACTAAAACTTCAAATTTCACATCCTTTCTACAGGCTGTGGTTGGCACCTTCCCTCCCAAATCTAACACCACATCTACAGCCACCACTGTCAGTTCCATTGCAACTGAGCCATCCTCATTCCCTTTTGTCACCACTCTCCTACTGCTCTCACTCACTGCTCTCATTTAGATGTTCGGTTAAGAATGAAAATTACATGATAAAATTACTCAAAAATACCTCAGATAAGAAACTGAAATGTTTCTTTATTAAATTTATATAGACACTTTTAAATTAAAGAAAAAAAGCAATCATAGCAAATATTACTTTTGAACTATGTTCAAACTGTGCGAATAGCTCTTCTGCTGAGCTGGTCAGAGAAGCCAGACAGGTAGAAAAAAATCTTGAGAATTTTTACTCTCTGGACATCATCTTTAATGCTGACAGTACTTTATGTATTGGCGCACAGTATAACGTGGCAAGAGAAGTAACTGGACCAGTTACAGCAGAAGTAGAAGCAGAAGTCAACACATTCCTATAGATGAATGCTTGTAATTTCATCCTCTGTGAATCTCAGCACTTAACTGAAGAAGTATCTGTGGGTTAAATGGTTTATGTAAGATTTCTCTTATTAAGAAGCCAGTTGGTAAAATACTGATCATTGTGGAGGTTTGAATGATTCAAAGATGATTTACAGACTCTAAACTGAACCATATGTTCTGTTCCAAAAGTGTGATCTTGCGAGTGTTCTGATACTATTACTCATTCTCATTTACTTTGATTCATGTAACTTTGCTTCAGATGATATCTTGACATAATAACTAATGAACTGCTCTCTTAAAAATGAAAACTCAAAAAGGAATTTCCTCCAACAAATTATATTACAGAAGATATATAACCTTGCAAAAGCTTTTGAATAACTTGCTAAACAAGTGTTAAGCAATTGTGAAGAGACCTTTTAAACATTATTGAACCTCTGCATTACATTACAGGATAAACAACTTTATTGTATGCTGTAGAAACAGCAGATAAATAATTTATTGGCAAAAATTGGAGCACACTAAATGCTCCTTAAATGTACTGAGTAGTATTTATCAATATTTTCAGGTTCAACATTCTGTAAATATTTTAATATGACTTTTAATCTCCATCCATCCATCCATTTTCATCCAATTATCCAAAGTCGGGTCGCAGGGGCAGCAGCTTAAGCAAAGATACCCAGACTTCCCTCTCCCCGGCCACTTCATACAGCTCTTCCAGAGGGATCCCAAGGCGTTCCCAGGCCAGCCGAGAGACACAGTCCCTCCAGCGTGTCCTAGGTTGTCCTCGGGTTCTCTTTCCGGTGGGACATGCCCGGAACACCTCACCCGGAAGGCGTCCAGGAGGCATTCACCTCATCTGGCTCCTCTCGATGTGGAGGAGCAGCGGCTCTACTTTCAGCCCCTCCTGGATTACTGAAGTTCTCACCATATCTCTAAGGGAGAGCCCAGACACCCTACGGAGGAAACTTATTTCAGCCGATTGTATTCGCGATCTCGTTCTTTTGGTCACTACCCACAACTCATGACCATAGGTGAGGGTAGGGATGTAGATTGACTGGTAAATTGAGAGCTTTGCTTTTTGGCTCAGCTCCTTTTTCACCACGACGGACTGATACAGGGCCTGCATCACTGCAGATGCTGCACCAATACGCCTGTCAATCTCCCGTTCCATTTTACCCCCACGCATGAACAAGACCCGAAATACTTAAACTCCTTCACCTGGGGCAGGATCTCACTCCCAACTCTATTGTACTTGTATGATTGTGTATGTGAAGAATAAAATCTGAACTTGAACTTAACTTAAATCTCCTCAAAGCCATCTAGAAGTCGTTCTCCATGGCCTCACCAAACTCCTCCCACGCCTGAGTTTTTGCCTCAGCAACCACCGAAGCCGCATTTTGTCTGGCGCGTCGGTACCTATCAGCTGTCTCTGGAGCGCCACTGGCCAAAAAGGCTTGATAGGACTCTTTCTTCAGCTTGATGGCATCCCTCACCACAGGTGTCCACCAATGGGTTCAGGAATGGGGGCATTCTTCCCAATCCCACCCTTCCAGGTCTCACTGTCATTGCCCACGTGAGCATTGAAGTCCCCCAGCAGAACTATGGAGTCCCCAGAAGGCGCACTGTCTAGTGTCCCTTCCAGAGACCCCAAAAAAGGTGGGTACTCTAAACTGCCATTTGGCGCATAAGCGCAAACAACAGTTAGGACCCGTCCCCCCACCAAAAGGCGAAGGGAGGCTACCCTCTCGTCTATCGGTGTAAACCCCAACGTACAGGCTGCGAGCCGGGGGGCAATAAGTATGCCCACACCTGCTCAGTGCCTCTTACCGTGGGCAACTCCAGAGTAGAAGAGATTCCAGCCCTTTTAGAGGAGACTGGTTCCAGAGTCCAAACTGTGCGTTGAGGTAAGTCCAAATATATCTAGCTGGAACTTCTCAGCCTCTTGCACTAGTTCAGGCTCCAAAACCTGCTGTTTAGGAGATGCATTTTAATGCTGCCATCGGCTTTCAGGCTTAATGCAGAGTGGCTCTTGAAATTTGTTCTCTATTTTTATATGAATGACTTAAAACTTCTGATTTTTAAACATATTCTAAAAGTAGATTAAGAAAACCTAGCTAAACAAATAACACATTATATTAGGTTGTTACAGTATATTGAAAAGAACATCTCAAATAACTCAAACAGTTCTTACTGTTCTTACCATTTTTATTGTTTTTAAGGTTGACAAATAAACTCTGAATTTGAATCAAAAGTAAGTGAATCTTTGCTTTCAGCGTGTGGTGAGACATCTTTGTGCATCAATATCAATATCAGCCGATGGTTTATATCCATTTCTAAATACTTTCACAGGGTGAACCTCTCTCTGCCCGTGGGGCTATGTCTATAGGGTCTTCTAAATGAGCCAGGGCATTTTCCTCGAAAAGGATTTAACCAAGAACACAAACTGCTTGCAGGAGTTTAGAGATGCAGTGTAAATTGCAATGACAGCACACGGGGGAAACCTGCTCATTTTTCATTAACGTAGAAGTTACAACTGACATCACAAACTTACTGTTGAAGTTACCTGGATAAGCCAGTAAACCCTCCAGGTCCAAAAACATTTATCCTTCACAAGCACTTGTGAGTGGGATCAAAGTGACATCATCACAATGGAAAAAGAATGATTATGTAAATGATTTATGTATTATTTAAGCCTAAGCCACATGACCACAACAACAACAATATAACTAATAATGCTGTTTCATTAACAGCCTGAGCTTATATAACAATGATATAATACATTATTATTTATATACCAGTCATCCATATCATTAACAATATTGACTGGTGGGGTGAATAACATTGACTATCAAAGTTTTTCATTACAGTGGCCCCTGTCAGGTTTATTAGACAGCAAGTGAACAGTCAGTTGTTAATGTTGATGTGCTGGAGGCAGAAACAATGGGTGAGCATAAACATTGAGACACTTTGAGCTTTATTGTGGTAAGACCATCTTCAAAACAACCAGTCTTATAGTGTTCTATGTAAGAAGTTAAAAGTATCAGCAAAAAGTGAAGGACAACTGGTAACAGGGTCAATGGAACCCAAAGCTCACTGATGCATGTAGGGAGTGAGTGGGATCCTATCCCACAGAAGAGCTACTCTGGTTTAAAATGGTTTATTCTATGCAGAAGATTTTCAAATGTTCAGATAAAGAAAACTAAATAAGTAGTTTGTGACAAGAAAGGTGTTTGTGTAGAATATGTCCATGAAACTACTTATCCATTGTGTATCTGTACACAGAGTGAAAATGTGTCTGAATTAATGCTGTCGATTGTGGTTGGAGTATGTTGGGTAAACAGTTACTGTAGCTTTTTGAGCCTTGTGCTGGCTGAAATGTGTGAGTCAATTTCTTTCAATTAGATTATTGATTCCAATATGTTGGTGTTCTGGCTTTTGTAAGGTTGAAATCCAAAGTTTTAGTAATTAGTAGTTTTGGAAAATGTGGTTTATATTCCACCCCATGGTGGGGAAAGTCAGAGAGTAAAAATCCTCCCCAGGATTTTGCTCCAACTTGTCTAGACACACATGTAGCTGGAGAAGCCAGGTTGCTGGAACTAAATCCTGGGATTTTTACTTTCCAGAATTTAAGAATTCCACAAATGTCCTATTAGAGTTGCTTTGCCCCTACCCTGCCTATGCTCAGCAAAGCAAGGTTTTAGCTGTTTTATCATAAGTTTGTGACTGTTAGACCACTTGAAAAACCAAAACCTTTGCTTCCCAATCTTGGCCCACGTTGAATGCTTATTCAAGGTCAGGTTGTGGTGGCAACAAGCTAATCAGGGTACTCCTGACACCCCCCTTCCTAGTAATATTCTCCTTGTATTCTAAATTATACATACCTTCAACAAGTTCTGGGTCTAACCTGAGGTCTCCTCCCAGTTGGATGTGCTTGAAAGTTCTTCAAAGGAAGGTGCCCAGGAAATACCTCATCTGATTCTTTTCAATGTAGATAATCAGTAATTCTACTCAAGCTCCCTCTCATCCTCTCCATCCTCATCTTTGAGGTTGAAAACAGCCACCATACAGAGGAGGTTAATATCATCTGCCTGTAGCCACAGTCTCCTTCTTTCAGCCAAATCTAATAAATCACAACTTTATGTAGGGTTGGAATGTAGAGTGACTATGCCAGACCATTGTTGTGAAAATTTACCAGAGTCAGCATGCAACGCAACCTTCCCCAGCATCTGATCCAAGTCACCACCAGGTGTTGATCAGTTCACAGCTACACTCTTCTCACACTCCTTACGATCGCAGATCTGATAATATGACTACAATATCAATTGTTGTTTGGAGGCCTAAGGTGTTCTTGTACCAAGTACACTTATAAACAACCTTATGCTTGACCATGGCGTTTGTTATGGACAATCCAATCTGGGACTTGTGAGTATCCCCACTCCCACCTTGTCCATCTTACCCTGGGCAACTTCAGAAAAGGACAGAGATCCAGGAGTTTGGTTTCAGAGCAATTGCTGTGTGTGGAAATGAGCCCAACTATATCTAGTTTGTACCATTCCACCTACTGCAACAGCTATTTTACCACCAGAGAGGTCACATTCCACATCTCTAAGGCCTGGGTCTACTCAGTCGGCTGCTTACGTAGCACTCAACCTCTATTCCTGTTTCTGCAGCTGGTTGGCTTCTGTTTAAATAACAGAATTTTCTTTGTAATGTTTGTACATAGTTCACAGATCCAGATGTATTGTACATAAAAAATAATGCACTTAGGCAGGAGTTAATGCACATACTGTATGAGTAGTACAATAGATGTAAATGAGGACAGAGAAAAAAGCTTATTGTGTAAGTGAATGACAAAGGGAGGAGTTATACAGTCTGATGGCAATAGAGAAAGTGAAGCTTGCTAAAACACACTCAATAACACCATGTAATTACAACACTGGTAACATGATATTGCAGACTCTAAATGACCAGAGTCTTCATAGCAAGTGGAACCTACACTAACCCTTCTTAAAATCAGCCTGTACATTCTTTGACAAGTTCAACTTATTGTTCATGGGAACCCCACAATGTCTATAGTGCTAAACAATCTACACATCACCTTAATGGACAAGGGGGTAAGTGAAGACTTTGATATAACTTCCAGTTTTACTGATGATGAGCTGCACCTCATTCAGCTTGTGGCAGTCAAAACTACCTTCCTATATTTGATTTTTTGCCTGATACATTTGACTACTGCAGAGTCACCTGATCTTTTTTGATGGCAGCCAACTGTTTTGTATTTAATTTCAGTGGTGTACAAAGGAAAAAAGGGGAAACACAGTAGTTCATTGGGGAGTCCTGTGCTATGTACACAGCCCTATAACAGCACATACTGTGGCCTTTCATCCTTGTAGTCCTTAACCCTTCAGGGCAGTGGAGGCCTAGAGGTTAGGACCTTGTTCTTGCAAACAGAAGGCTGCAGGTTCAAGTTCTGGCCCAGGAACCACTGAGATACTCCTGAGAAAGGAACTTTCCCACTACAATGCTCCCTATGGAGCTGCCTGTTGCTCTATGTGTTAAATGCACAGGGTTTATTTTGTTTTAATACACTTTGTGGGATGGTGTTCACAATTATTAAAATTGTAATTGCTGAATTTTTGCTTCTGCACCAGCATTTCAAAATAGAATTTTGAGTCAGCCTGTTAGATGTCAATTATACAATTATAATGTTATACAGCATTGCGCTGTGCATTTCTTAGTTGCATGCGTTATGCTCTTCACTGAACTGCATTGTGTTGGCTGTGTCAGTATGAGTTATTCATTGATCAAATGTTTTATTGCACCCAAACTTTGAGTGTAAATATGATGGCTTATTGACTATAATGCTAAACTGCCATTAACTTCTGTTCTTGTGCCATTAGGTAAAATGTGTTTAAAGTCTTCAGTGTTTAACATTCCAAATCACACTGGTGTGACAGTATGCTTTAAGGAAAAGTGGCCTACAGCACAGCAGAGTGACGCTACGTGCTGAAGGGTTAATCCACAAGACTAAGGGAGCATCTACCTGCATAGCAGCCAGCTTATTTGCAGGTCAGATTGGCTAAATGGTGTTGAAAGCACTTGAGAAATCAAAGACCTTTATCTTTAGAGCTTCTACTTGCTCGTCTAGGTGGCTATAGACACAGTGCAGAAGTGGATAAAGGCATCATCTTCCCCAATTCTGACCTGGTCAGCAAACAAAGTGATCCAGGGTCTCCATGCCCCTCCACACATCCGTGGTCTTGTTCTTCTGCAGTTTTTGTTCCAGTTACCTTGTGTAGCTGTGCCTGTCCACTTTTGTCTTCATGGATAGAAATTGATGCCATGTTGTCTATGAAACTATTGATGTTCTTGCAATGTGGTTCCCAAAGAGCTTGTTAGTCTGTTGCGGCTTGCTGCTGTCTTGCAAGTGTCTCATAAAGACAGGTAGTTCACGACACCTGGGTAAAGCGCTGTTCACCCACGTTTTTCCTGGCGGTCACAAAAATTTAACTAGTGACCATAGGGTTGCAAGCCATCTTTTGTTTTGATGTCATTCAGGTATGGAGCACATACACATTCAAATCCATATGTGCACTCTGACCTTTCACATACATGGATTAGTAATAAAGTGGCTGGTTGAGGTCATCGCTCTGAATTACATAAATGACCCATTTTCAAATGACCTATTATGGCTGTTATTATGTGGTTACTATGACAAAGGAACATTTGAAAAGCATGTGCACTAAGGTGAGATCATTTATATTTAAAACTTTTCTACGTATACCATTTTTTTGAAAGCCTAGGAGCTCTTAAACTATTCACCATGGCTCAATTTTACCAGAGTAAAATAATATTATGTGACACAGATACAAAATTCCCTAGTGATTTACACACATTGCATGACCTTCAACATCATCACATCGCTGTACTCTTTTCACACTATTCAACAACAGGTCACACATTATGAGACCTTTCACCAGGAGGAATCTCTTTTGTCTGGTCTCCAAATTGCATTTTATGCTAAAAAAAAAAAGACGTGACACAAGAAATGATGCGATACCCTGACAGGGATATTGGATATTTTTTCATCTACAAATGGATGTAACTAAGAAGTAAGAAAGTTGTTTGTGTGCTGATATGCAGCAGAAAACAATGAGGAAAAGGAAAAATTTGAAAAATTCGGAATATATGAACTCCTCTGCCAGGATTCCCTTCATTCCATGACTTGCACTCTCACTGACCGAAGCTTGTAGTTGAACTCATGGCCAGTCACAGTCAGACTGCAAACCCTTCACACTACAGAATTTGGACTCCCCAAGAATTCCTGTTATTTAGCCAGTTTTCTATCTTCTGGGCATCTGCAAAGTGTCGTTAAGTCGCTCACATTGCATCTTGGGGTAATTCATACATACTCATTGAGCATAGATTTGCCTCTGATCTAGGGATTTTTTCAATGATCTCCAAAAACCACAGACAGGAATACAATCATGTAGTGTGTACTTATCCTTAGTCTTTCATTAACACATGGAAGATCAGAGAACAAAATCATAAGAGTAAACAAAAGTTCACAGGCTTTTTTTAAACACAATATCTATAAACATAAAATTTACAACAGAAATTTTGCCTGGCATGCACAACATACTGTTTTAACTGGAACTGGCTTTTGAGAAAGTGAAGTGACTATTTGTTAATATAAACATACACAACCACACAAAGTACACCACAATGAAATGTGACCTCTACATTTAACCCACCACACATGCAGCAGCAGGCAGCTATCAACAGCGTCCAGGGAGCAGTGTAGTGGGATTGTTCCCCTCAGTGGTTCAGGGTTTCTTAGTGGTGCCTGGGTCAAGAATTGAACCTGCAACCTTCCAAAGAAACAAAATCTAGATGCTAATTATCTTATCTGATGAACTACAACTGGGCTACGGGGCAATTATGTAAATTACAGTTTTCTAAAATTAATAATTTAAGGTTCCAATAAAGCATTTATTATGTTCTGGTTCTACTCAGGCTGCAGACTTCCTGCTATAGTACGTAAACAGCGGAATCTAGAATCAGAAGCAGAATCTAGTTTGATCACAATGTATTGAAACAGGATTTTTAGGTTTAACAGATTGCAAACTGGTGCTTAATTAAAAAAAAAAACAACTTTGCTTAAATTTTTTAGATTAACATTTACTGGTACTAGTTAAGGGACTGCTTAGTACAGATTTTTTTAATTCAAATTGCTGGACACTAAGAGTGCCACATCATATACAGGGGTGTGTCGTACTTAGTAAGATATATTATTCAGGCTAAAGCTGTTCTAGTGGCACTAATATCCCCTTAGCTGGAGGTAAGGATATTCTTATGGCTAAAAAAATATTTCAGTTCTCAATTGGAGCAGAATGGAGGAATGAGGGTTGTTGTTCTCATCATTGTTATTCATTGTATTTCCTTGTATTTCTGACCTTCAGGGTACAAAGTATCACTGGGGAGGTTCCTCCTCAAGGGTACGTCTTTAGTATGAGTCATTGTTTAAAGTACTGCCCCCCCCCCCATCATTCTGATATGTCAAATAAGTGAACACATTAACACTTATTTATTGACTGATTGATTGATTGTATTAGTAGCAATTAGATTTGATAAACTTCTAATCAGAACACTATGAAATATGCTAAAATGGAAAACAGATGCAACAAGAATGTTAATAATATTTCATTTGAAATTTTGATTCCATGTTTCCTCAATAACCATCCATGAAATGTAAAGGTCTTAGAACCCACAACCCATTATATGAACTTTTAATGTTAGGAATGTAGAAAGTTTTAATTTAAAGCATTTAATTATCCTTATTACAAGATGTTCACTTCCAATGTTGTTACAATAAACCATTATAACACAAGTTAAGTGATGTAAAGTTGGGTTCATATTTTGCACTGATTTAACATCAGGCTTGTATGTAAAGGTTCAGCAGAGTTTAGGGCAGAAATGTTTAGACAGGGAGGGAGAGAGAGGTGTGGGTGTGTCTCAGGTGCTGACAGGAGTCTATGTAAGGCTGAAATGCTGAAAGACAGTTTTATTCTGAGTGATGATGGAGATGCTCAAGACTCTGAGTGTGGCGCTCATGATTGGCTTCCTAGCCAAAGGTAAGTTTATCAGTTATGCTTCTGTTTATTTGCCTACTCAACACAGCCTTATGTGGACATCAAAGTGGCTACTAGCAGAACTCACTCAACTAGTAGATAACCTATAGAAAAATAACTATCCATTGTTTCTGTTGCATTAAACAGCTAATTATTGTGTGAAATAATACCTCAAACTAAATTATTTTTTTTGTTGTTGCAGTAAACAGAATTTATCTGGTATTATGCAACACAGACAAACACCCAATTTTTAATTTTGATACACAGAATAACATTTACATTGATTAAAATTAATTTCTGCTCTGTTCCACAGTAAGTGAATGTAGTCTAGAAACTATGAAAACTATAAAACATATACATATTTACCAGATTAAGTTCCCTTATAATAGAAACAAATGTCTAAAATGTAAAAAATATATACTATCACACACACACCCATATATATATATATATATATATATATGAAATGTATTAGAAATTTTGTAAAAAATCTTTTTAAATTGAATTGTAAAAAAAATTCAACTGTGAAAAAGGAATATTTGGTTGTAAATATAAAAGCAGCACTGCCGTGGATGTCTTCATTGCAAGTTCTCATCTGGGCTGCTTCACTGAATATATTGCATGATGAACAGAAGTCACTTCACTTTCACTGACTGAAATCTTAAATCTAGGTCAAGCTGAAACAAGCATGTAATTCAATTACAAATGTTTATTGAAATGTTTGAGAGTTCACTAGCCAGATCTGCACATTCTGTTTTGGTCACTAGATGTGATAATAGCTGAATTCTACAATTTTAAAAAGTCTATGATACGCTCAACCTATTATTCCAGCACTAGCAACCTAAGGGCACATTTTGAAAATAAGCACTCAAATGACCATGGCCTGATTTCCGGAACTCCACCCATACTGCCACATATCAGCTCACTATCTGTAGCTCAAGAGGCATATGTGAAGAATCTCATGCTGCTTTTATGGGCAATAAAAATTTATTCAAATGTTTTATCCTTTTACCCTAAATTTCCAAATACATTATATTCTTTCTTTTTTTTCTAGACTTTTGTCATAGAAATTGTTAATTGTATTCCAATTTAGTTGAGTAATTCGCTGTTTTTCAACTTTTTATTACTTTTACTTTGTATGTATACATTATATTTTAAATATAGCTTTAATTGCTTACTGTATAAAGCTGCTTTGTTTTTATTTCCTTTCTTGGTTTTTCTTCCTATATGTAAATTACTTTAAGCTGCATTTTAGGTATAGGTTTGTTTGTATGTCAACAATTAGTCAAGTTTTGTGCAAACACCTAAATTTCCATGATGTTGATTCAAGTCGAAAGGGTGTTTACATGAATTTCACAAATTAGGAGCTAATTATTCCAATTGTTCAGCCACCACATGAAGGTCTCATTTATTTGTTTTAACTCTTTTTACTATGTTGTTGTTTTTTTGTTTTTTTTTTACAAGTATTTAATGGTGAAATTGTGTAATAGTCTTCAGTCTAATTGTTACTGTATGTGAGTTTGCAGCCCTGTGTGTTTAATATAAATCTACAATCACACATATTGACTGTCAGTTGGCAGTTCATTTAACCAACTACACATGTGGACAACAATGGTACTGTAATGGTACTCTTCCATTACAGAAAGAAAAACCCAGAATGGTCACTGAAAGAACTTGAAACTGACAAAAGGAATAATACATGACAATTTACATAGAATTAATAAATGGAAATCAGACATTGCTTTTGACTTGTGGTCCAACAGAATTATTCTAAACAACAAACTAATGAAACTGGCCTGGACAAAAATGATGGTACCCCTAACTTTACTATTGCGCATGACCTTTTGAGGCAATCACGTCAATCAAACGATTCCTGTAACTCTCAATGAGACTTCTGCACCTGTCAGCAGG
>JBBIGC010136429.1:0-14506 GCA_037576955.1 Lepidarchus adonis
TCACTCACTTTCTCACTCACTCACTCACTCACTCACTCACTCACTCACTCACTCACTCACTCACTCACTCACTCACTAAACTGCTCTCTCTCTCACTCCCTCACTGAATTTAAATGATCTTACTAATTCAGTTACTAATCGTCTAATTCGGTTGAGACATGGTAGACAGGGCAAACAACACTTTTTTTAATTTTCTTTTATTACGTTAATTTATTTATTTATTACTAGTATTAAAAATGGTGTAAAGTTGAATTTAGTGGAATTTCCACAAAGTAAATATTATGCTTTTAAATTCAATAATATAAAATAATGTAAAATTGAGACATGCTTTTGTTATATCCAGTACTGTTTCTAGCCGTTCTGGGAGTGTGGGAGGGTGACCCCCATCCACCCACCCCACCCCACCGCACCAGTGTCACCCCTCCCCATTACCACATCAAAAATCATTCAGCATCCTCCACAATGATTGGCACCTGGTTAAGATGTGTTCTTAGACTATATGTGTTATATATATATATATATATATAATTATAAAAAATGTACTTCAACTAAATGTTGTATTTTTCTTTTTTATGTTACCAGCCTATATTTTGGGGGGAAATTAATTTATTAGAAATCTTAACCAGGGGTGCCAATAATTGTGGGGGGCCCTGTATGTGGCTGAACCCATGTAAATATAGATTTCTAGAGTGTGGGTGGGAGATGAGGCAGCACTTCATCTACTTACAAATCTGCACCAAAGATGCCTGGGGGCCAATGCCCAGAACTTTCCTATTAATAGCTGCGACTGCTAAGCTAAAGCTAGCATGCTAGAAAAAGCAGCACTTTCAAACAATACATTACTCAACAGAGGGCGATTTAAACGCTCCCTATGCTTTCTGTGCTTGACTGTTTACAGAAAGCGTTCGCCCTGAGCAAGTCTTTGTGGATCTCGAAGACACACACGCTTTTCCTGACTAGCTCTGTGAGAAAACAGCATTGTTTGTTCCCCAATACTCCTGCTTTAATCACACACACCCCAAAAATACCACAGAATACCTCTGGTGTATACACACTGCTTTCACAAAACAAGCCGTGTACAAGCTCAGCAGAGAGAAGGAATTTCAGAAGCAGTTGATGTTTGCTTGAAGCTGAACAGTGCCTGAAGAATTCGGAGAACATCAATGATGGCCTACAGACTGCACTGACTGTGTTGCAGAACATCAGGTTGGAATTTTCACTTTGTAGAAACTAAAAAGATCGTTCAGTCACAGGGAATCCAAAACAGATCGATGTGTGGAAACTTCTCAAACGTCACGCTTTTACAGCTGTTATTTTACACATGTTCATGCTTGTGAAAGGTTGAATTTCCCCAGAAGCAGGATACTAAAATAACAAGAACCGAGGGTGCATTTTTATTTTCTCCTTGAGCACTTGCCTAATATATCAGCAAAAATGATAGGAGGTTCTCATAAGAGGTCAGTGGGTTTATTAGTCTTAGAAATATTACATGAATTTTTCCTTCTTCTCAGAAAATGATAAATACAATAACATTTATACAGAAAATAGGGATTTTATGTATATCTGTGTGTTGGCTTTACCATTCCCAGAGCTTTTCCAATCAAATATCGCGTTTTGGCTCAGTCAGTCCTTCATTGTAATTAGGTTCTGCTGATGGAGCTTCATACACCCGTGCAATGGCTGGAGGCATTGAGGAGAAATCTGATGCACTCAATACATCTACTCGAAACAATTGATTCACTCTGCTATTAACATTTTAATTTTTAAAGTTATTTTACATCCTAGAATAATTATCTTTGACAACACTGTCTGATTGGTCGAGAAGCCTTCTACTGTACATACGATTATTGAAAAAAAAATCAATATTATTAAGAAATTATTTACTAAGTAATTGTTTTGAAGAATACCAGCCTGGAAGGTCTCTTACATCAGCAGGAGCAGGTCAGCTAGTGAAATCCAGAGCTGTAACTAAACAGGGTGAAATGGCATTTAGTCATTATGCTGCCCCCTGCTGGAACCTGCTCCCCACAGCAATCAGATCAGTTACTGATTATTAAAATCATTATTTTCCACAGCATTTTATTAAACAGATGCTCTTTTATATATATTTTTTTATCTTTTATTTTTTGTGTTTTATTTTCTTTTCTTTTGCACTTTTTCTGTCTTGTCTTATGCAACAATAAAGTTTAGTTTAACCTTGACTATAATGAAGCACATGCTATCAATCTACAGATCTTACAGTTTCCTACTTATACTCACTTATCTTCATACTACTTGCAATAATATATACTCGCAACAATATAATTAAATATGGTACTTGCGTTGTGCCTAATCATAGACGAAGAAGCATTGTAACATCAACCAATGCTGAATCACTTAATGACAACGAAGAATGTCCTGGACTCTTTTAGTACTTTTAGTATATATATGAACCTGGAAGTCGCAACAGCAAATGAATAAATGTAAATGTAAATGTTACGCTTCCTTTACCTCTATAAAACACATTGAATGACCTTTGTGTATGATAATGTACTATATAAATAAACTTGCACATGATTCTGAAGAAACATATGACAGCAGCATCAGTAACAGCAGAAAGACTAAGCTTAACAATAAACAATTAGAAATTTGGTGGAAACAAACACGTTTTGGTTTGTTTGTTTGTTTTTGCATTGTAATATTGCAAATCGTTTTGCATTGTACATGTGCAAATCTCTTTTTTTCATGTTTGTCGACATTTTAACTTATTTTACGATTTCCATTTACCCAGATTTGTACGGTAATTTAAATGTGTAGTGCGTATCTTCTGAGGATTGTTTTATCCCCTATTTGAACGTGGTCACACTCTTTGTGACTCTTTGGTCAAACTGTTTTGTAAAGCTGATGCAAAAGCTTGCACATGCTTTCAGATGTTTTGAAATAATAAACAGCGCAAAGTTCTGAATCACAAGAGTTACTCACGTTTCTGTGGTCATTAAATGTAATCGAAGACCTTGAAAATCGGGAGTGTCTACAATATGTAATCACACTCTTCTAAGTATAGCCATTCCATTTGGGTTTAAAGATGACCCTGTTCTACATTGGACATTCACCGGTGCCTTCTAGGTAAAGCAATTTACCCTTGAACAACCCATATCCCTATCTCTCTTTTCTTCTTTCGTTTCTTCTCTCACTTTTCAGGGAAATGACTGCCAGCGAGTTAGAGGTCTGTGGTTGGTTCCAGGCGCTAAATCACCTGGTGGTGCTCATTTCCCATTTGAACAGTACAGAGAATAGGCTGCATTTAGGACACAGCTCATGATAAGAAGACTAGGAGGCTTTGACATTGATTATTAAAGGCAGGTGTTTAACTTCGCTGTTAAGATGCATTCAGGTGTGCAGGTCTATTAATGTGGTCGGGATATGAAAATCCAATCTTCTCTAAATCCGCCGGACTTCCACATGCCGCCTTTTCATGTTTTCGGTAGTTAAATCTGAAAAGCGTAAATGAAAAGGGGTGGTCCCCTGAAGAGCTAACAGTTGTAATAATAAAATCCAGCACTGAAGTATTACGGTCTGGTTTGCGTGGACTAACACATGGGCTAATTCTGATGCGTATCATCCACAATCCACTGGAACAGCAGAAAGGGTGAAAAGGTGAAGCATTCTGTTTTGTAATGTGTAATTCACTCTCTCTCTCTCTCTCTCTCTCTCTCTCTCTCTCTCTCTCTCTCTCTCTCTCTCTCTCTTTTTCTCTCTCTCTACAGGTAAGTGTGCTGCTCTTTACCTGCCAGTGTACCTGAGCCCCAGTGGAGGCTGAATGATTAAATGGAAGAACTTCTGAGAAGATGCAGTAAGATCACCCTGATGTTCACTTTGCTCTGTTACATTCTCAAGCTCCTTCATCTTCATTGGCTTTGGGTGGAAACAGAGTGATATGAAGATACATTGGATTGATAGACATGGATGTGGAAACTGTAGTGCCTCTGTTTTTTTTTTTTAGTGTGTGTTATGGTGGGTTTACACTGGGGTGTCCCAGACAAAAGCCTCTGTGAGTGGAACGTCGGGGTGCGCCTCCAGAATGATGGTCCTAACTTGTAGAGGTTCAAAGATGGCATTTGCTATTGTCTTGTGGCTAAAGATGTCCTGGGGCAAAATTTCTTACAATGACCTCTGCCATGTCCTCCATCTAACAAACCAATAAGAATGCCGCACAAACCGACGCAAGGACACATCATGGAAAGGGCCGTTGGTAGTTTACACAAATCATCAAAATGCTCAGTGCTATGGCTTAGGAGAATTGACCCTAATAGAAGCATATGTTGTCAAGGACAAAGCTTTCCAGTTCCTTTGTAAAATATTCACATTTCTGCAACATGTAAGTTCACTGGTGGTGAATAGTGAATAATTAGCCCATATTAAGGCTGAATCCACAATGGCTCACACCCTGTAGGTGTCTCGTTTTGGCTAAGTAGAGTCTCTGCATAGGGACAGTCAGAGACAACTGGGCTTTCAGTTGAATGAAGCGGCTGCAGGCTTTGACTTTGACTCGCGATGTCCTGGATTTCCATCATTCTCGTGTGCATGTAGGACTCAAATTTGCTGCAGATTTTTGGGAATAGGAAAACCAGAGAAGGAGGTAAACCTGTAGAACATGAAGAACTTTACACAAATAATGTTTCTCTCTTTAATTAGTAATATACAGTCTTTAGTTTTGTTCCCATTTATCTCAGCAAAGTTAAGTTAACATTTGAATCTTTGCAAATAAATATGTTTTGTGTGTTAGTTGATGTGTGTTAGAACATGGCCTTCAGCCATGAACGTGTGAAACTCTCTCAGCAGCACTTGATTGGATGCTTACTACAAATAATTCCAGGTTCCACAAGGACAACTCTGGAAATGTTAACCCAGCTTATTATCAGATGTATTCATTTTATTTGTATTTATTTTAATAATAGTGATCTGAAAATAAAAAAAATAAAGACCTTTAAGACAATTAACAACTCTTTATTAAGTGCATAGGAATTAACAAACTTTTTTTTTTTTTTTCTGTAAGCCATAATCGAACTTCCGAGAAATAAAGGCTTGACATATTTCACTCTAAGTGTAATGAATTTATATAATATATTTTTCTTTCTGGCAGGAAAGTCAAGAAATATGGAACTTTTTTACAATATTCTTTTTTTTTTACAGAGTACTGTACAGTTTTCAGTCATTTTTCAATTACTTTTCAGACTAGGGCTTTATTTCCCATAAGTGTTAAGCTCATCTTATAAGGGGAGCTCTCATGCAGAGAATCTATCATGAGATTGTGGTGGTGCCCCACCCCCAGCCTATTCAATTTGCAAGATTTGCAAGAAAAACACAACAAAACTTGTTTGGGCTTCTCGTTTATTCAGTTGTGTTATTTAGTTCATGTTAGTCGAACTGCCATGCAGCACATACTGTACACGAACTCTTCAAATCAAGCTGTGAAAGTATCGGTAGTAAACACCAGGCTTAACTCAGCCACTTTGGGACGAAGCGTCCGCTCTGCTGACTCAGAAAGGCTTCATCATGTTTTATGCAGATAGTAGTTCTGCTAGCAGTTTCTGCATTGCTCAGTGGAACAGAACAGGATATATTATTTTTGCCTTAAACTGCAGATTTTGGTTGGTCACTGCCCTCGAATGACAGAAAGCCATTTGTTTCAGCTGATACGCTGCATCGCCTTCCTGTGAACAGTCTGGTCGAATAGCAGGATCCTCCACAGAATATCAATGACATGGAATGTTGCATGCATCAGCCCTAACCTTTCATGTAGGAAAAGGCTTAAAGTACCTTTGTTTTAGGGTTAGGGTCAATATTTGAATTATAAAATGTGTAGTCCTAAATTCTAAAAAATATTGTATTCATCAGCATAAAAATAAATGAAATAAATCAGTTAAAATTAACATGTTCACTCATAAAATCTATGGATTTTTACTTTGTTGGAAGGTAAGGTTGGTTGAGGCAGCGGTCGGCAAACTTTTTTGCGCCACGGACAGATAATATTTTTACGGACCGGCCTTTAAGGTGTCGCAGATAAATCCAACAAAATAAAATGATGCGACCAATACAAAAACTGTATTTTGTAAATATAATAAGAAACGTGAATCCACTATGTAATCATGTAACTGTATTAGCAGTGTCCTCCTGAAATGCGTCAATAACGTCCTCCTCTCTGCTGCTAATGCACTCTGGTTGCTATGGTAACACGTAAACGGTCCTTTCAGAATAAGTTTTTAGTGCTGTTGTGGCGATCTCAGGGTTTTCTGCCATGACTTTCATCCAGAATAACGGCAAAGTTGATGTCTTGAACATACTTAGATGCTGTGGATTAAGATTTTATTTTATTTTTTTTATTAAGAAATTATTTATTTATTTTTTTGTACGGCCCGGTACAAAATGCTCCTGGTACTGGTCTATGGCCTGGGGGTTGGGGACCACTGGGCTGAGGTAAAAATGATTAATTTTGTGGTGGCTGATTAATGCAAAAGTAGATATTTGATATTTTGGGAAGAAATATCCTAGAAGGTCCTGGGTTCTATCCCCGGGTCAGTCACAGCTGCATTTATATGCACAGTCTGAAGCTTTCGCTATGCTCATTTGGGTTTCCCCCTACTGTCCAAAGGCTTGTGGTTAATTTTTTCTGGTTACACTATATTATCGGTATGAGTATGCATATGGAAATAATTCTGTTTCTGGTTTGGCTTCCAGTCCAGGGTGAACCCTGCCTTGTTTCTATAGTCGACTGGGATCTGCTTCAGCTTTCCCACAACCCAAATTAGTTACAGTACATAGTTTGGAAAATGCATGCACACCTGAAATATATATTTAGTGTAGTCATTGTATAGTTATGTTCAGGAAAGCAATTGTTTTGTTTAAAAAGTGCAAAAATTTAGTACAAATCTTCTCATTTTGTAAGTGGCAATGTTCCGTACATTCCCATGTGCCAGAATAGTGTATATCTAGTGAATTTGTTTTACAGGAAATGAAAAAAACTTTACTCTTTAAAAGCTGACACTTTCTCAATCGAAGCAACTTTGATTGATGGATATGTTCTTTGCATGTACTCTTTCACTAAAGTCTATGACTGATGTCAGAGTGTGGGAGGGGGGCGAAGATCATCCCAGCCCTGACAAGAGGAGAATCTGAGAGAAGCTGTCTCGGAGGATTCAATGGGAGATGCCTTAGAAGAAACCTCTTAATATTACTCCACCACAGATGAAAATAGTTCATTCAAATATTTACTTAAATTGTTTACGCCTAATTGTTTTCCCTACTGAGTTCTGATTGGTCCTTGAGTCGTGTAGACAAAAACATGCGGTGGTCCATACAGTAGTGTATGGTGATTGTTCCCGGGTGAAAGAAATATATGGTGACAGGTCCAAAACTGAACAAAGATTGGTCCAGATGAAAGAGCATGGTGATTGGACAAATAAAAAATCTATTGTGATTGGTTGAAATGAAAGCATGTGCAATTTTGAAGCACTTAAATCAGAGCATCCTCCATCTTCTATACAGTTACCATACCAACTGTTGACTGGGTTCCCCGTTGACTTGTTCCTCTCTAAGAATCTCTAGGATTGTTTGGCCACAAATCACCTATTGCTATTAAATTACTTCCCAATTCTAATTTTGAGAAGCTCTGGTTCAACAAATCTTTGATAGTTAAAAACAGTAGGTCATTTGAGGGAGGATGAGGGCAGCATCCAAAGTTGATAGGTTATGTAAAAGGTTTTTACACTGGTCTGTCCATCATTGCTAAAAGATAAGTCACTTACTGGACATTCAGACTGAACCCATTCAATAGTAAAGATTATATTGCTTTGATTAGGGAAAAACTTTAACAGTGTGATTAGATTATCTGGATATCTTGCAGGCTTGTCAAGTCATGCTAGATCTTGGTAAATCTAATGAATCTGACACATCAGATGATGAATGATGTTCATTTGTATTCTTACAGGTGTGGTTTTGGGTGCTTAATAATTTGTATTCCAGTCTAGCCATTGCAGTTGTGTTCAATATTTACTGATTGTTACACCTCTCATTGACCAACCGGTTCTGGGCCAAATTAAAGCCCATTAAAGGAATGCTGTGGAACAAATTAGAGATTAGCTGAGGCTTTGCACTTTTGTATATGAGGCTATTGAATCAGACCAGCAAAGCCCACACCTCCACTTAAATGCAGGGCGAATGTTGAGATTAGATTTAATTATGTTCATAGTGTTAAATTGGATAGATTACATCTTGCAAATGAAGCTAAAGCCCACCTGATTTGATGCAACAGTTATATAGCCAAAATGCACCAATCTCAAAGCTCTCTTCAGATGATACTAAAGTCAACTGGTTGGTTACTTGGTCATTGCTCATGTCAATAAAGTCACTGCCATGATATTGTGCTTGTTATGGTCATATAGTTAGTTCTGGTGTTTTGGAGTTATGGCCAATCCTGATCAACTGGCATTTTGATGGAGGGTTGATCCCACCCCCATTGTTAGAAAAAATGACTAAATTGCTTTCCCTTCTCAACTTGCCTTCAAATAGACTGAGTCTTGGTTGGTGATATAGGATGGTATATAGCATAGGTGTCGAACTCCAATTTTGGCCCGGAGTGTAATTTTATTTTGCCCACTAGACAATATCACATGACTAGAGTTACTAGAGTTGGCTCGCCAGTATTTAACAGCGCATGTATCTCTAATACTACTGCGGAGTGCAGTACGACACGATAACTACAAACCCCAGAATGCTTTGCTGGTGTTTTCGCACGTCGATCAGAACAGGACCCATAAATCCCCTCTCATCTGTTAACAGTTGTCATAGCGACCTTATGCTAATACTGGCGTTGTGCTACTCCCCTGAGAAAATGGCGAAAAGAAAAGCAGCGAACAGGAGCTTTCTGAACAGGTTTTTTTTACATTTTAATTTACATGTTATTTAAGAAATGAATGCCATTGATTATTTTTGATATGTAACTTGTTTTGGTTTATATAAAAAGGTTCAATAAATTTCAATGTTGGCCTGCGACTTTGTCCAAGGTTTAAATTTTGGCCCACTGTGTATTTGAGTTTGACACCCCTGGTATATAGGATATAGTATAGAGGAGTGGCCTGGTCATCAACAACAACAAATGACTGACCTCTGTGCCAACAAGGGTTTTGTTACCAAGTACTAAGTCTTATATTTCTAGGGGATCAAACACTTATTTCGCTCAATAAAATGGAAATCAATTTCTATATTGTATATGTGATTTTCTGTATTTTCTTTTTGATATTCTATCTCTCATTGTTAAAATAAACCTGCCATTAAAGTTATAGACTGTTCATTTCTTTGTCAGTGGCAAACGTACAAAATTAGTGAGGGGTCAAATAATTATTTCCTCCACTATATATCAATGGGGTGCTTCCATTGGAACATCCCGGCTGTTAAAAATAATAAATTACAATGCAATTGGGAGGGAGGACCATCCAAGCCAACCCTAGTAGTTTTGACCAATTTTGGACTCTTATGGAGTCATGGAAGACTGGCAATCAAACTGCCAACAATAATGTCACCTCCTAGACCAAGGGGCATAAACTCTGGGCATGGAAGACCAGTGCCCAGCCTTAAACTTGGAATCCTTATCTGCCATGTCATTGTGAAAATTACACACAAATTTTGTGTGGAGATATTTGTATTGCAGGAACCTTTCTCAGATGCAAATGGGAGAGAAATGCATACTTGGTGAATAAATTCTACATTTAAGGATAAATATGATAAGATAAAGATTCTTTATTGTCATTATATCAATGAAATTTGTTTGGTAGCTCTCAGGCACCAGCAGCAGAAGAGCTACCAAATGAATTTCGTTGATACAATGACAATAAAGAATCTTTATCTTCATTTAGTTTTACATCTAACAGATGTGCATCCTGTTAACACCTGTATCTAGTGTACCTGCCTCTGGTATGACAAGCTCATCTGTGGGTAAAACGGCATTTTATTGCCTCCTGGTTACTGTGTTTAGCTTGAATTGACTTATACAATGAGTTTTAAGCTTCTCAGAGTGCCATACTCACTCACACCTAAGCACGGAGTGAAGGTTTGTTCTAGCTCACCATCAAAAGCTCAGAAAAAGACATTATGTTTTGTCCAGAGAGCTGTATCACAATATGTGGCATGGCAGTAAAGTCTGCTCTATTCATTCATGTGAATCTGAATGGGAACAAAGCCTAATGGATGGTAAAACACCCAACTGCCCAGACTTAAAGAGCACATGGACCTCGCCCATTTCATACCGGGATTTTTAATGTAGGGGCTTTCAACAGCGATGTCTTGGGAAATAGTTCACATATTTTTTTTTCAATTTCAGTAGAATTAAAGGTCAAACTAGACATGCTTGCCTGATTGGAATGCCCAGTGATGTTGTCCCTGGGCTTCCTTATTGATTAGGCAGAACTGATTTGTGAGCTGAGGTGAGTGTCAACAGTTTTGTCCAGTGTAATTAAGGATCCAGGCTGATTCCACCTGCCTCTGAATTTGGAGTAAAACTGCTTTGATTGCTTTGTTCGATCAGGGTGGTTCAGATTGACCCCACATTTCGTGTTTCTCTCAATTTTATTTCCTCAATTCAGCAATGTGATTAGTCCTCGGGGAAAGATTTCTTTGGGATCAATGTTTTATTGAGAAGAAGGCATGTCCATCACCGTGGTAGAAGTAGGCTAAAGGCTATTGGAGTGCTGATGGTAATAACAAGTACACATACGTAAATATAAACATGAACAAAATTTTACACAAAGGCAATGAAAAGTTATTCTGTTCGATGAGGCTGAGATATAGCAATAAAATTAATGCCATGTAAAGTGGATAACAAAGATGAATGCTTTATAGTTTCTTCTGTAAAGGGGTGGGAGAACAGTCAGCTTCTGCTATTGTTAAACATAGGAATTGGTTTCACTGATAACAATATGGATGGTCATTTTCATCTTTGGCACGAAAAAGTCAACATCCATTTTTTCTTAAAACAAGTTAACACTAGAAAGTCTGACTGCATCAATTGATGCAAATCAAACAAATTCACTGCTGTTCCTCATTGAAGTTCTTGCTACAAAAATCTGAAAAATTCTGACTTTTATTTATTTTCTAATTTATTTTTATTCTTAAAGAAAACATGGAAACACAAACTAAATTGCTGGTGAAATGGGGACGTTACAGCAGAATATAACTAGAAAGACTGAGACACATCAATTGATGCAATGTCATGCAAATGAATGAGTCTATATAACAGAATCACAATAAATCAACTACAGTCAACTACTAGTGTCATTGTGTTCAGTAACTGGTACTGGGTTCTCTTTCTGCTGGTTTGGCATTTGATTCAGATCAGATAGTTTGTGTATGTATTTATGGTGGCAGCCATAGCCCAATGGTTAGAGAAGTGGGTTTGTGACCGAAGGGTCCCAGGTTTGATTCTCGGGACCGGACAGCAGCTGAAGTGCCCTTGAGCAAGGCACCTAACCCCCAACTGCTCACCATGTACGTCGCTCTGGATAAGAGTGTCTGCCAAATGCTGTAAATGTAAGTATGAACTTGATATGATAATTACATGTACATAAGCAAGTTCCTGCATGGTAGCCTGTCTACATTATATTATATGCATTATGTCTTGTAAAACAATAAACACTTACTTTAGAATACATGGAAAGTCCTGTATAATAATCGATACAAATATCTGAAACGTATGTAAGAAAACACAACACTGTAACTGTGTCTTTGCTGTTTGTGTACAATATAAAATATGTTTTCACCAGCACCGCACGTGAAAAAAGCTTGCGTGGTGCTCATGAAGAAAGCTCGCGTGGTGCTCATGAAGAAAGCTCGCGTGGTGCTCATGAAGAAAGCTCGCGTGGTGCTCATGAAGAAAGCTTGTGCGTACTCTTGATGAAAGGGAACAACGGCTTTCTTCAGGAGCACAGCGCAAGCTTTCTTTACAAGTTGTGTGAACAGAGGTTAAATGGTAAAATGTATAAAAGGAAACTGCAGCAGTGGTTCTATAAGGAGGTGTTTTGTGTAAATCTGAGCACGGCATCTATTGATACACAGCGTCGTTCTAGGTATAGCGACTCTGCTGTCGTTCTAGTGTTAATGTGGACTCCTCTGAACCCACATGGGTCTTTCTGAGATTAGCTTGAGCCTGTGTTAAGTGACAGCTTTTCCTGAAGTATTCCCAAGCCCAGGTGGTTACATTAGTCAGAGCAGCATAACGCTTTCTTAGGCAGTGACACCTGTGAGTTCAGAACTGGACACATTCAGCAGTGGTTTCTGAACTTGTCCTTTACATGATGAAATCTCAATTTTCTGCACCTTTTCACAATATTGTGTACTGTACAGCATGAAAAGCCTAAATGCTCATCAGTCTTACATCGATGTATATAAATTAACTAACAATTCTCACTCAATTTTGACACAAATCAACCCCTCCTTATTTGTAAAGACTCCTACATTTACACCTAGTCATAATACTTTATCAACTAGCAAGTAGCTTGCTTAATGTGGAATTGTTGAAAGCAGTTTTAATGGATATTCTGTTCACTTTTTTAATCTTAATGTATTTTTACTCTGTCCCAACTTTTGTTGAGTGTGTGCCATCAAATTATAAAAGGTTTATATTTACGGAATACACTTAAGTTCAGTAGTAACAGTAGTATCAGTAGTTAAGGTCAGTAAACAGTACAATGTACAATGAAAATGTGCTGGAACCAGTAAACTCAGCATGTGGACAAAAAAACAAACAAACAAAAGCAAAAAAGTAAGAGTAAAATATATAAATTTTATACTTATATACTTTATAAATATGTACTTTTGTAAGTTAAATAAACACGTGAATTAGCATTTGACAGATTTTTATTTTTTAGTACATTTTGGACAGTATACCGACCTCTCTGGAAATGGGGTTTGTAGAAAATGCTGTGTAATACAGTCTAGTCAGACAATAGCCTTTCAGGGGGGAAATATGTCTGTTCTGTTGTGCATATATCAATGGGCCTATTTGGATGCAGTGCATCCCTTTGATTTTTACATAGAAGACCTGGCCAGACCATTTAGCTTTGATTTATTACTGCATGGGACTCTGCTCTGTATCCGTTGCTCTAGTCAACTGTTTTCTTTCTCTTCCAACTTGTACTCGGATTCTGTCTGAAATTATTGATATCTGTGGCGTCTCTGAGGTTCCATACTTTTTTCCCTCCCTCAAAACATCTAAAAGACATTTTAAGCCTTCTTTTCAGGTAAATCTACTTCTCAGAGTCTCCCTTTCTCTGATTAAAGCACTGCTGAAAAGGCTCGACTAGGCACAATATTAATAACAGTGCTAATGAGATGAGTGAATGTGCTTAGTTATGTATGCACTAAGTGAAAGGCCCTACTTTCATTAGTCAGACCCTACTTCCATTACTGTTTAATTATTCCTTTTAATTATTCTATGTTTTCATCCCCAGAGCTTGTCATCAACTCTGAAACTCTGCCTTTCTCCAATAATGTCTAATTCTGCTTTTCACCTTTTTGACTTTTCAGCACTCATGATCTGAATGATGTGTAATTAGTTTAAGAGCTGCTTTACACCTCAACAAGTCTAAACTCCTGACAACCTCCCTGGACACAGCCCTGACCCCAGAAGTCAAGAGTCCTAGTAGACCTCATCTGAAGTTTTTTTTAGAATAAGTTAACAACAGCGCAACGACAACTAAAAACATAAAGTATATTGATTAATGATTATCTTTTAATAGATTAAAAAACCATTTGGTGCAGGTGATGATTGTACTGGTTGTGTTGAGAACTTATGGTGGTTACTGTATGTTATTCCTATGACACTTCTGCTTATTGTTGCCATTTCTGATGGTTAGTGATGTTTCTGTTGGTTCATGATAGTTAGTAATATATAGTTTATAGGTTCTGATGGTTGGTAAAGATTGTGCTAGCTGGTGATATCTCATCATTTATAGGTTCTGATGATTGTTAAAGGTTGTGCTATTTGGTGATGTCTCATAGTGTTTGCTTTCAGTTAGTTGGGAAATGTGATACTTAATGATATCTCATAGTTTTTAAGTTCTGATGGTTGGTAAATGTTGTGCTAGTTGGAGATATAGTTTTTAGCTTTTGATGGTTGGTAAATGTTGTGCTAGTTGGTGATATAGGTTTTAGGTTCTGATGGTTGGTAAATGTTGCGCTAGTTGGTGATATAGGTTTTAGGTTCTGATGGTTGGTAAAGGTTATGCTAGTTGGTGATGTAGGTTTTAGGTTCTGATGGTTGGTAAATGTTGCGCTAGTTGGTGATATAGGTTTTAGGTTCTGATGGTTGGTAAAGGTTATGCTAGTTGGTGATATAGGTTTTAGGTTCTGATGGTTGGTAAAGGTTATGCTAGTTGGTGATGTAGGTTTTAGGTTCTGATGGTTGGTAAATGTTGCGCTAGTTGGTGATATAGGTTTTAGGTTCTGATGGTTGGTAAAGGTTATGCTAGTTGGTGAT
>JBBIGC010136434.1:0-22396 GCA_037576955.1 Lepidarchus adonis
AGCACAAATTTCGTTGTGGTGCACTGTGTGCAGTGGTATTCACAATGATCGGAAAACACGAATCACAATCACAATATATTGTATAGATTGTAACTTCTTGGCTAATGGTACCTACCTGGTAGGTGTCGATTGCACACTAAATAAAAAAAAACCGTTATTGATGTTAAAATAATGCCATCTTAATATCCACGTGGACTACGGGACAGTAACTGGGAGACCCATGTTTTTAAAGCATCAATATTCTTGCTGTTTACATACTAGGTTTGTAATATTGACTGACTATGACCACTTGAATGACACATTTACAATGAGTTAACTATCGTGTTATAAGTGTCAATAAATATTCATGTGAAGCGTGTAATTGTGTGTGTTTTTAACCATATTTAGTCATATTGACTCAATATTTAAGTTAACATCAACCTGTTAACATTGATTCTGAGCGCCAGTCATTTGTGTGCGGAACCTTTCTTAGTTTGTTTGTGGTTCCTGCTCGAGTTCCAATACGCGCAACACAAAATGGTCTCGCGTGCAGTGAGTGTAGTAGAAGAGCCATCATCAAATATACGAGTAAAATATTGACTTAGAGTATATTGTAAATTGTTTAATAAGGACATTAGAAAAATGTCAGCTTCGGTGTTGCGGAGAGGACTGGAACTGCTGAGCGACGACCTTAAAGGTAAAATGTTTTTTTTTGGTCTGTTAACTAAGCAGACTTACAGCATATAGCTTACCAGTTAAAATGCTATATATTTTCCTAATTATATTACCAAAATATCGCCCTTTTATTTCGTTGAAGTTGCTGGCAAGGATCAGAAGAAAAAGAAGAGCTCCAAGAAAGTCTCCTTGATGGATCAGATTAGCTCTAATAAGCAAGGCGTTCGGAAGCAGATTCGTCGACTACAGCAGCCCAGCGGCAGGACCCCAAAGAGTAAAGCCACGGTCAAACAGAAGCCCATCAAAAATGCCTTAGGTGAGTGGGTCACTGTTTCAGAAACATGGACACTGACACAAATTAGCAAGAGTACTATGTTAGTTGCATAGTAGTGGTTCAGTATAACTAAGACTGATAAAATAAATTGGCCATGATCCTGTGAACAACACAATTGCAATTTGTTATTGTTTGACTTTGGTCTCTGTTGACATTTGGTCCAGACTGATATTGGACAGATTATTTGCTTGAGCCAGAAAAAGAAAGACCCACAATAAACATCTAAAACTCCTATTTATGTAAACTGTTGAGACTGTGCTAGTGTACATGTAAACATGTCTGTAAAAAGTCCTGCCTCTACTTACCTCTCACTATAAGAGCATCTTGTTCAGCCTGTCCTCAAGCCTCAGCCTTTCTCAGTTCTGGACCCTAATTGTTGGAATTAACTTCCCCTGACCATTAGAACTGCAGAATCGCTTGTCTTCAAAAGACCTCTTCAAACACCCTCTTGGTCAATAGCTGCATGTGCCAGACTAATAAACCATCTCACAACTAACAATATCACAAAGTCTATGTAAAGACTAGCTTCTGCTCTGGTGTGATCTTAGTGGATCAGCACTTAACCTTAGGTTACAAAGCACCCTGTATGTCGCCCTGGATAAGAATGTCTGCCCAGTGCTGTAAATGTAAATGCAAGTCAACAGCTGTTGTAAACATGTTTGTTCAGTTTACTTCCTTTCCTAAAACCTTTCTTGTAGCTTTTTTTGTGCATTCAAATAGTTAATGTTTCCAGTTAATACTTAGTATAAACTTCCTGATTTAACTCTAGTCTTCAGATCACGTCAGATTTACAGGAAGGATTTTCTTCCTTTATATGTACAGGGGGTCCTCAAGTTATGTTGCTCTCAACATACAGCGATTCATGGTTATGTCGCTAGCGCCTTAAAACAAAATAAATAAATCAATTATGGCTTTGGCTTCTTTTTGCAATATTCAGAATCAGAAGACTTTATTAATCCCAGAGGAAGTTGCCTTCTTTCGAGTCATCATATGGTGCTGTGTTGAAGGTTTTGAATTATAATTGGGTTATGATTGTTAAGTGTATTTGCTTGTTGTCATTGCAGAAGAATACAGAAAAAAGCAGAAGAAAAGTCAGCTCACTGCCAATCTTCAATACTTCCTTGGGAGTGGATATAAAACGGATGAAAAACACACAAGAAAGGTGCTCCATCATAACAGGCCACTTATTTACAATCACACAATTTTTCATAGCCTAACATGTGTACAGTATACATAGGTATGGGCATTTCAAGCAAAATACAGTTCAATATTTGCTGGGAACTACTAGGTCAGTCTTCAAAGAGTGTGCCCCCACACATCCACTCCTACTGTCTACACACACAGATCCATTCATGCTTTTCACAGTTTTTTAATTGGACCATCATCTTTAGTATGCAGTGATTTTCTGAATGAGAAAAAATCCACAGCAGAAACAAATTAATTATAATTACATGCACCACCTCATTTATCTTTTCAAATGCCTTACACCTAGTCGTGTGTTCTTCTATTGAAGCCAGTCTTTTTTTTTTTTTACTATTCAAAAATCATGTCCAATCCCTTGTGTAGATTTTATAATAATGAAACCAATTACAACCTTCTATAAGATGATGATAAAGGCATTCTGCCATTCTGCATAGTTTTCTGTCATAATTTGTACTGGTTATTAGAACTATGGTGATTAGTCTTAGCTTTCACATACAGTGGACATACTTCACATACTTTTTCACACCACTGTATCTGAGACTGTGTGGTCAGGATGTTCCCTGCACACAGTTAAAAGCATGGTCATTGGCTAGAGGCTCTTTTGCAATGTATAGAAGGCCTTTTTTATAACAGCTAACAAATTCTGCACTCATTATAACATTAGACTTAATTTGTAATGTTATTGTGGAAGTGTTATTGAATTTGAACCAAGTATCATCTCCACCTCCCAGATCCTGCTGCAGAACACTGGCCGTCTCTCCCGCAACAGGCCAGAGCGGCCTGTCAGAAAACAGCAGGAACAAACAGTCTTCACAGAGGAGGAGTTCCAAAAGTTCCAGGAGGAATATTTTTCAAAACTTTGATATCATTACAGACTGTACTGTTGAGAAGTTAATTGCAGCAAATGAATGCTGGAGGTTTAGAAAACAGTGAAAAATTTAAACAGCAATAGACTGAAAATTCAGATATTTGTGTTTTGCTTTCAAATATTTTCCCTTTTGTATCATTTGAGTTTTGCCAATAAATACTTTTGTGATGCAGTTCACAGCTTATTTTGTGTGTCTGCAAATTATATATGCAGAGCATCTTGTAGCAAGAGTGAGGATTTGCAGAAACTTTGTTTGCCCTTTTGTTTTTCTTTTCTCAGTATGGGGTTTTAACAGTTAACTTTTCATTTTGACCCTCTTAACCTATTGCCACCTGTAACCTTGTTCTGGCATTTTTGGTATGGATGGTCAATGCATTTGGCCTAATGGTGTAAATGATGACCAGCTCTTGCATGTATTTGACCGTAATAATGTTTTATATTTCATGACAGTTGAAATAAAATCTAATTCTCAATCAAATGTTTTTTTTTTAACAGTATCAGCTAAGATTTTCATATTTCTCAATAAGTTAATTAGCTAGCCATGCAATTAGTCATCCAAATTACAATTAGTTATTTCCCCCCAAAATATCCAAGCCCTTGTGGATTGTATTTCAATTTTCTATCTGAATTTATCCGAAAACTTAAAATTACTGAAATGTGGATAGGCTGAAGAGTTGCTAAGACGAGCTAAAACCCTGTCAGCACTGAGGAATTAGAGAGCCAATGATTGAATCACTCTTTCATTGATCACCATTGATGTAAACGGTCATATTGCTGAGTTGTTCGCAAGTAATTCAATTATCTTACACAGGCATGTTTCACTCTAGACCCTCATGATGGCCCTTGTACAAGGTCCTCCATCATCTGATTATCGGGTTGTCACAAGGACTGATAGCCTTCAAACGGGCATGACTGTCTAAACTCTCCTGTCACGAGACACCAGTCTCTCCCTCTCCGTTTCCTTCTGACTTCTCGTGAACTCTGCTTTCCAAGTGAATTGCTCTCTATGCCCAATTAAAAAATCGCAGAGGTGGTATTAGGGCGTCTTCCTCCGCGCCATCCACTTCTGGCGCTTCTTAAAACCGGAAGTAGTTACAACCAATAAAACGGCTAAGCCAGCGATCCCGGGTTAGGGGGCGGGGCTTGCAGAAGATTGCAAGATGTAACCTTTTGTGCCCCAAACACTGTCGAAGAACTGTTGTTTTTTTTTTATTTTATTACAAAAAGAAAAATGATTTAGGGAAAATTCACTTGTTACCATATATAACTACCAAATTCTACACCGTTGCCTTTGTTTGCTAATTAGCTAAGGCTAATTCCAAACTCAGTCGAAACATTAACTATGCTTTGTTTTTCTTGCCTTTATGAAACGATTAAGTAGACAAGGGCTTGTTTAAATTGCTAGTGGCTGTATTGATGGTGTACAGAGGGTAAACCAACACAACAACATTCACTCGACACGCTCAACGTTAATTTTTTTCCAGCTTTCCGTGACACACATCTACACACTAAACTTGACTGACCGGTCTCAGCAGGTGTGTGCGTTATGCTTTGCTCGTTTGTAGACCGCTGAATAGCCTCTGTGCTCCTCACATCACTAATTAGTTGAGTTTTCCCTGTGAGCCTACAGACAAGGCGGCAAAGGTGGTGGCAGCTGCCTCCTCTGTGCGAGAGGTGGAAAGGAAGGAATTAGCCGAAGGGCAGTGGACAATCAGGGAAGAGGAATGTCACTCGTAAGTCATTTGTTTTGCCTCATTACCTGCGATCAGAGTCTCTAGATTACACATTCACCTTTTTCATGTTTATCAGAGTTCAACACTGACTGTTGTACTGCTGAATTCAGCAAGACTATGTCCTCTATATGCAATGGTAATAGAAATGATTACACTTTACATATTGTGTTTGAATTGATTTATGACCCCAAGGCAGGTTCACAGAAGCACAACAAGGACTAAAGTGGTGTGTAAACATGTTTTTTTCAGGGAGAAAACCCCAAACCTAGTCGCCCGGCACGTTCACCGGTTTTAACCATACAGCCAGTACGACCTGCACCTCCACCACCAACAGTACTGAAAGACAGAAGTCTACCTCAGGAGCGCCCAGTCAAACCTGTGTATATAAGAGTCCTGTCAGAGGACACCCCTGCTAGGGTACTGATTTATTTATTTATTTATTTATTCATTCATTTACAGAAATATTGCTCAAGTTAGGCCTTTTATTTATCACAGACAAACTTTTTTACAGACTTGATTGTAATATTCTCTTTACTGGCCAGTCTAAGATAACAAAGCATTATTTACAATTTCTATAAAGCAGCACTGCTCCTAACAATACAAACAACAAAGCTCAAATGACCTGCCATATTTTCTGTATCTTGATTTTAAAGTATTTATTTGTTTAAATGACCTTGAGCACCACATTTATTTAAAAAAATTATGAAATAGCAACAGAAATAGACCTACGTTACTAATCTCAGCTATTTCTTTTATTGCTTTTACTGACCAATGATCATCTTTATATCACTGGAAGCTCTGGTATGAAAAGTTCAATAAAGAAAGTTCATTTATAATTTAAAGAAATATTTATACATTATATTTGCTACATATGAAATCACTATAAAATTATTATTATTATTACTAGTAGTAGTTTTGCACAGTGTTTTTAATGTCTTTTTTGTCAGTAGGCTGGAACGCCTGTTAGGCTGGCACCTCCAGTACCAAGGAGACCTGTTCTGTCCAGAGGAGAGCGCTTTCAGAGCACAGACACGGAGGTGTGTGTTTTGGACATACTACAGCAAAAATCCGTAGATATTGTCCATCATTGTAACTTCATGACTTCTTTAAATTATAAATACATGTTCTCTACATACAATGGAGTCCCGTTCCTCAGAGTAAGTCAAAACCCATGTAAGCATCTACGTGTGTTTGCCTTGGGACCAATCCTGGGTCAATCCACCAGAGGGACACATTTAGTGAAAGTGAATTTCTGTCATTGTGAACACACCATTGCACACAGTGCACCACAACGAAATTTGTCCTCCGCATTTAACCCACACGTGCACACGTGTCAACAGCGCCTGGGGAGCAGTGAAGTGGGGACGGTACCTTGCTCAAGGGTACCTCAGTACAAAGTGTTTTATTAAAGGAACTTTCACTTTTCACACATTAAAAAAATGCTGGGGCAGCGTTGTAACCAAAAACCTTTGTAAGTTGATTATGTCGTAAATCGAGGACCCACTGTACAGTGTCTCGGAAAAGTGTGTAAACCCTTCACATTTAAAAAAAATATGTATAACAGTGCAAATTTGCTGTCCCCTCAAAATGACTCAAGACACAGCCATTGATGTCTAAACCTCTGGCAACAAATGTGAGTACACCCCTAAAGTGAATATGTCCAAATTCTGCACAATTAGCTTATTTCCCTCCTCTGTGTCATGTGACTTGTTATTGTTACAATGTCTCAGGTGTGAATGAGGAGCAGGTGTGTTAAATTTGGTGTTGTTGCTCTCACTCGCTCTAATACTGGTCACTGGAAGTTCAACGTGGCAATTCATGGCAAAGAACTCTCTGAGGATCTAGGAAAAAAATAATTTTTGCTCTACATAAAGATGCTCTGGGCTATAGGAAGATTCCCAACACCCTGTAACTGAGCTGCAGCACAGTGGCCAAGACCATACAGCGGTTTAACAGGACAGGTTCCACTCAGAACAGGTGTTACCATGGTTGACCAAAGAAGTTGAGTGCATGTGCTCAGCGTCATGGCCAGAGGTTGTCTTTTGAAAACAGACTTATCATTATGAGACCATGATAAACTTATTTGGTTCAGGTGGTGTCAAGCATGTGTGATGGCAACCAGGTGAGGAGTACAAAGACAAACACAACTGTGTCTTACCTACAGTCAAGCATGGTGGTGGGAGTGTCATGGTTTGGAGCTGCATAAGTGCTGCCAGCACTGGGGAGCTACAGTTCATTGAGGGAATCATGAATGCCAAATGTACTGTGACATACTGAAGCAAACTTCAGAAACTGGGCTACAAAGCAGTATTCCAGCATGATATTGGCCCCAAACACACCTCCATGACTGGCCTAGTATTTCTCCAGACCTAAAACTTATTGAGCTTTGTGGTGCATCCTTAATGGAAGGTGGAGGAGCTGTTTAGACATTAAAGGCTGTGTTGAGTTATTTTGAGGGGGCAGCAAATTTATACTGTTAAACAAGCTGTACATTGAATACTTTAAATTGTATCAAAGTGTCTTATCTTAAGTGTTGTCCTATGAAAAGATATAATAAAATATTTACAAAGATGTGAGGGGTGTACTCACCTTTGTGAGATACTGTATGTATGAAAAAGATTGGAGTAAGGTATGAAAAGTTTACAGTAAGAGAAAAACATTTCTGAACTTTTAATACAATGAGACTTTTTAGATTCAAAATTAAATTCCAGGTGACACAGCAGCTGCAAAGGTACCAGTATAAAATGTATGCTTATATGGAATTAAATGTAATATACAACATATACAATTAATATTAATTTTATCTCAATTCCCACCACCAGAAAGCTTTTTAGTCCTTTTAGAATAATCTACTGTTCTGTTTATCAGTCTGGAGACATTTATTTAAATGTTCCTACTGTAGTATTAATGTAGACATTTATTATGTGTTAGTATGAACTATTGGCCTCCAAGACTCATTGTAAACTCGTTGTAAATATTTCTTGGACCTTATCTTTATCTGACATCTTCTCTGTAGTATCTGAATGCGGATGAGGAGTTATCAGACATAAGAAATACAGGAGCCTCCCGGCATTATGGGAACATTGATACTACAGGAGTCATTCCACTGTATGTAGACGTTCTTCCGAATGAAACTAGGCACCAGGTAAGCTGTTTTTTTTTTTGCCATGGTTTGATGTCTGACATAAAAGCCTTCATGTTACTTTTCTCAAGCATTTTTTACTCTTTTTACTTATAAAACATGTATATTATACATAATTCCATTTTACATGACCACTTTCCAGCTTCTCTTTATTATCTCAGAATAAAAACTGTTTGTATTTATTATTGCACCTTTAGGTCTGTTACAATATTTCACAAATGTGAGTACACCCCACACATTTTTGTAAATATTTTATTAGATCGTTTAATGGAGCAAAACACCTAAAGAGTCTGAATTTGCTTCCCCCTCAAAATAACTCAACAAACAGGCATTAAAGTCTAAACCGCTGGCAACAAAAATGAGTACATCCCTCAATGAAAATGTCCAAATTGTGCCCAAAGTGTCAATATTTTGTCTGGCCACCATTATTTTCCTGCACTCTCTTAAGCCTGGAGATTCACAGGTTGCCTCTGGAATTCTTTTCCACTCTTCCATGATGACATCACAGACCTGGTGGATGTTGGAGACCTTGCGCTCCTCCACCTTCCATTTTACGAAGCCCACAGATGGCCAGTCCAGCACCTTTACACTCTTTCTTTAGCAGGGCAGTGGTCATCTTGGAGGTGTGTTTGGGGTTGTTATTCTGTTGGAATACTGCCCTGCAGCCCAGTTTCTGAAAGGAGGGGATCATGCTCTGCTTCAGTCACGGTACATGTTGGCATTCATGATTCCTTCAGTGAACTGTAGCTCCCCAGTGCCGGCAGCACTCATGCAGCCCCAAATCAAACAATTAGCCATCTTGCTAAATGAAACTGTTTTTTATTGCACAAAATTTCAATGAACTTCTACTAGTGTAGAATCAAACATTAGGCTTTAGTTTATTCTTTCTCTTAAATGGAAACTTCTTTCAAATATGAACAAAAATTCTGATGTGGCTGGCTAAAGGCTTTTATCTCCCTATTAAAACTATCACAGTAAGCAGATAGGCTAGTGTTCACCTGCATGCATCAGTGAGCCTTGGGTGCCCAAGATCCTTTAACCAGGTGTTCTTCCTTGGGTTACTGTTGGTAGGTACAAAGTACAAACTGCTGTTCTGGAGATGCTCTGACTCTGTCTAGTCATCACAATAAGACCCTTGTCAAAGTGGGTCAGATCCTTAGGCTTGCGTGTCTTTCCTTCTTCTAACACATCAACTTCAAGATCTGACTGTTCACTTGTGCCATTGTAATGAAATAACTAAATTAAATAAATGTTACTCACTCCAAATGTCTGGTGTTAATGTTATGGCTAATTTGTGTACATTTTGACACATTAAATATATCAACTTTTTATTTAAAAATAATCCATCACTCGCTTTCTTCACAGTTGATTATTTCTAGTAAAAGTCATTTTGTTTACTGAACGTGTGTACACACATTGTTCTTTCAGCCCAGCCCTTCACAGGATTGTACCTCACCTATAATCTCCCCTCCGGCTCCTCCTCGTCCTCCTGCCCCACCTCGTCCCGCAGTGGTTCGACCCAGGCAGCCCTTCCTGTCCCAGTCCATCTCAGAAGTGCCCGATGAGCATCTATATGAATATATTCCAGATGTGCTGCCAGAAAATCTGCTAGAGGTTATGAGCTCCCTCTCACAACTACAGCAGCAGGGATGGGGTTAGACACCGATCTGTTGGTGCATGACTCATCACTTCTGCCAAAGTGTTACTACCAGTCCCCAGTGTGTTTGGGGTTTTGTGTTAAACTCAATTTGCATTAAATTGATAGTTTAGTGAAAAAATCACATTCAGATACTTTAAGTCCAGATGTCTGAGATTATGCAAGAGAGCTTTTGGCTAATGAAGCCAACAGTGAAAGAAGTAAGATTAAGATTTAGATACACCTTACAGTATTGATAGAAATTATCGGCACCCCTGGAATTTTTCCAGAAAATGCACCATTTCAAGACTATTGCAATTACAATAGTTTTGATTTACACATGTTTATTTCCGTTATGTGCATTGGATCATCACAAAAAGCAGAGAAAAAAAGCCAAATTTGTCATAATTTCACAAAAAGGAATTTAACATATGTACACCAAAACATTACTACCGTAATTGCAATAATCTTCTGAGAGATATGGTACATGTTCTAGTAAAATTCCAGCAGGTGCCGATAATTTCAGCCATGTCTGTATATGATTAAGATGTTAGTTTGCACAGTGCTAATAGGTGAGGTAAAAGCTTTGCTCCTAAAGATAAGGGTCAGGTGATGTGATGCCATAGAAGAGCCATATTATGTTTCCTAAGCAGTCTTTTAAAGGATGATCTGTAAAAGAAACTTTTTGGTTAAAAGAATGTAAAGACTTTTTAAGAACCTCTGCAAAATCCAAATATTTCTCAAACTCAAAAATAATTTATAGAGATTGCTCAAACGGTTCCTCAATGGCATCATTCAAAGAGTGTGTGGCACTTTTCTGTTTAGCTCCAGTGAAAAACTACACTCTTTAAAACCTTTAAATGACATTAGGAGTCAGAAAAACGTTTTAAAGTAAATATTCGTAATTAATTTAACCTTTATTCTTGGTGGAGCCTGTTTAAACTAAAACCAATTCCACATCTCATTTACAAATATGGTTATTTAAAGAACCAGATCCACTGACTAAGATACAACAACTTTCTAGCATTCCTGTATAAAATGTATCTGAACATTGGACCCCCACATGTCCTGGTTGATCAGCTGTGCTTTTATGGTAATGGAAACATTGTGTAAATCTGATTTTCACTGAAGGAAACCTGTAAACACACAGGATGAAGGTGTCAGTATGGAGAGAAGTGTGTGCCCAGTAAAAAGGAAACCCCTCACCTCATACCCACCACGCTCATGGAGTGAACAGTCATCATTGGACAGTGATACAAAGGTGATATGCATTTTTATCGGGTCCCAGTATCAGATTCTAAAAAAGGTGCAGTCACTGACAACATTGCTGCTTCTATCTGAAGGGACATTTGGCATTCCAGAACAACATAGTTTTCATTAAAGAGAGCGTGCTTCGTGGGTGGAGATTCAAGCTGAATGTTGTAGGTTTGGTACATGGGCAGTAATCTCTACTCAAAAGTCAAACTGCTCATTAACTGTGAGACCACGTGGGCAAAATGCCTTTTCCTTGCCAACATTTTGTTCTTTCATCACAGAAACAATAGGACAAACTAGGACAAAAGGAAACCACACATATGTACATTAAGTGACACAAAAAGCTTTTGCAGCATCTCATGACATTTAGCATGCTTCTCAAGAATGTGGTAGCAATGCAGTGTGTTCAGTTTTTATTTAAGAAACAGGAGGATGAAGCACTAAATTTTTTTGCATTGACGTTATGGCAATACTTTAAAAATGAGTCCTAATGAGCTGGAGTCATGACCTCCCTGTAGGACATCTTGCCATACATATTTCATCATTTTTGACTAAATGGTTGTTCTGCTACTCCCTAAAAAGTGCTTTATCACTACAGAAAGCACTAGCTCGACACAGACATGGGTCTTTTTTGTGTATCAGCTATGTGGGGCTACAGTCCCACCAAGTTTCGCATGAATCACAGGTTTATTACATTGTAAACAAACAATCAATTTACTGCGTGGACAAACAGAGTCAGCACTAGGGCAGTGGTGGCCAAGTGGTTAGGACTTTGCCCCTGAAATCTGAAGGTTGCAGGTTCAAGTCCCAGCCCGGGCACCATTGAGGTACCCTTGAGCAAGGTACCATCCCAACTTCACTGCTCCCCGGGCGCTGTTGATAGCTGCCCACTGCTCTACGTGTGATGGATGAAATGCAGAGCACAAATTTCGTTGTGGTGCACTGTGTGCAGTGGTATTCACAATGATCGGAAATCATGAATCACAAAATCACTAGCTTCCCTCCAGAACTCTAAATTCAGTAGCTTAGCATGAGTTTCTTTGCATTGTGGACTATACTTATCATTATTTAGTAGCTTCTAATTCAGAGCTTTGGGATAAAGCAGCCTGTCTGTCTTTTCCAGGAGCTTGACATTCTCCTAGAGTGGTGGAAAAGTGTGGATGGTATGTGGGTCTGGAGACAGCTTCAAATTCTACACCAACTCATTAACCAATCTAAACAAATTCTTAACAGTTTCTTTCTCTTCTTTTAGGGTGGGAGAAGTTTCACCAGGGCCATCAAAGAGAGGGCTCACATCCAAAGTATGCCAGTGTTGTTGATATATGCAAATGTTTGAACACCCCCAGGTGTTAGTTTATTATTTCAATCAGGTGCACTACTGATCACTACTGCTTCATAGAATGTGTACTTATTTATGCTAATATCAAATTGTACAGCAATGTAGCAATGTAACTAACCAGAATAATCCAGGTTTTTAGTATATTTTTTATTCCTACATGGCAAACAAGTTACGAGTAGATGCAGTAGATTCTCAGAAAACAAACAAGAACCAGCATTCATGATATGCACGCTCTTGAGGCTGTGCAATTGGGTAATTAGTTGAAAGGGGTGTAGCAATAAAAAATATACTAAAAACCTGGATTATTCTGGTTAGTCACATCGCACTGCTATTATTTTAAACAATACTGCACTTATTTAATGGTGTTCCTATAAAGAGCTCTTTATGCAGCTTTATTTTTGATTTAGTCTGTCTGCATAGAGGAACAGCCTATTTTTTTAATATATCTGTCTTTTCTACAGGCTGCTGATATCAATAGCTCAACGGGTGAAGATGGGGATGCGTTTGTATCAGCTGCTTGTCTTTCAGCATGGTAGACTCTTGCTGAACTATGTTACTGAGTTGCACTGCACTGCAGACAGCCTGAGCAGAGTGGGCAAGAACACACGGATTGCAGGAATCACAGGGGGCACCACGGGGGCAGTGGGGGCTGCAGCGGTAGTGGCTGGAATAGCTCTCGCACCCTTAACATTTGGTATGTCTTTGGTGGCAGCTGGGATTGGTGCTGGTGTGGTGGCCGCTGGAGGAGTGACCGGGGCTTCGGCTGCCATCACCAACAAAGTCAAGAGCACCCAGGTCAGAAGCAAAGTTGAGAAAATTCTTAAAAATTGCAGGTTCTACATTGATAATATCATTGAGTGCTTGGAGTTCATCGATGTGGGGATGGAGCACCTCAGAAAGCAAGATCAATCCAATCTGAAGCATTTGGACGCTTGCTCTTTGAAAATAGTCCAAATGGCCCAGGAAATGGCCAGCTTTTGTTCCACAAATGTCATCAGCAAGTATCCTTGCATGCTACAGGGATTTGCATCTGGGCTGGATTCCTACTTCAGTGAAGAAGACAAGCTGAAACTGAAGAAAGGGTCTGAAAGCCAGTTTGCAGAAAACATCAGGGATGTGGCTGACAAGGTGAAAGATGGCGTGGAGGAACTCATCCGGCTTAAAAACCTGTTTCACTTAGTGGTTGATGAAGTTTAATGAAACTGATCAAATTTTGCATTATACTTGTTGACAATGAATATTAACTGAATGAATAAATACAGGTGGTAAAGTCTTTAAATCCTTGTAGAATGTCAATCTGCCAGTTCAGACTATATGATCATCCTTTAACATTTTATTCCTGCAACCATTTTTATGCTAGTCTGACATTAAAAATAATAATGACGTATAACTGGTTGTATTGTTTTTCTGGTATTTTCCTTATAATATAATAATAAAATCTATATTTTACATCCAGAATTGATTTTATGTGCCACACTTTAGGCCCTCTGCTGGTGAAACAGAGCACAGATATCAGTACCAGATTTTCTTGTTTTTCTTGCCCAGATTATCAATGCTGGACATCACTTTTGTTTATTAACAATAACTGTTTGATCTACAATGGTGCAGTGCCGTCACCTCACAGAAAGAAGGTCTTGGGTTGGATCTTTGTGTCGGCCAGAGGTGCCTTTCTGAGTGGAGTTTGGAAGCTATTTCTGTGTTTGGATGGATATTTCTTTTGGGTGCTCTTGTCTCCTTCCTCTGTCCAAAGGCTTTAGGTTGACTGGCTGCTCTAAGTTGCCCATAGGGATGCACTGATATAGGACCTGCAAGCAGATGCTGATATTTGTCATGTATGTATCTGCTGATGTTGATCTTCTTCAGCAAATATCTGCCAATACCAATTTCATTCTGATATTGTATGCTGCACTTTATATATATAAGTGGGATTTTCAGGTGAAATTTCAGAATGAACCTAAAATGCACTATAACCTTCACAGGTGAACTTAATGTGACCTTCTCTCAACTGTTCAATGTTTACATTTTCCACAACTCACTGTTCTCTATCAAGGAGTTTAGCAGAAAAATTCATGAATCAACCACTAAATTTCCTGGTTCAATTAGAATGAGTATTTAAACAGTCCTGCTCATCATGCTGTTCACATTTTGACATCATGAGACCAAGACGACACCTAACAATTGATCAACAGTACCTCACCACAGGATATTCTCAGACAGAAGTGACCACTGAGCTTTGAGAGTCACAGAGGGTCATCAGCAGGCTGCAGTAGAGAGTCTGGAATAGACACAGAAAGGCATAGAAGTGGATGTCCATTGTCCACATCCCACACTGATGACCGCTTCATTGTGAACAATGCCCTGCGGAACCGGATGATGAATGATACTCAACTTCAAGCACATTTAAAGGACATCAGCGTGGTCTGCGCGCTAGACGATCTGTAAGGGTACCTGACCACACCACCAGACACAGGCATCATCGTCTTTTATGGGCCAGGACAAGGGACCAGTGTCTCAGTGCTGTTCTCTGATGAAACACATTGAGCAGAAATGATGGAGACATCAAGGAGAACACTATGCTTTAGCTTTGGTGGTGGTGGTGGTTAGTGTGGGCAGGTGTGGCTAGTCAATGCAGAACTGCCCTACACTTTGTGATGGTACAGTGACAAGTCCATTACACCTGAATAACACCATTAATCCAGTCATTGTGCCCTGCATGAACAACACAGGCCTAATTTTATCTTCATGGACGATATTGCTCCAGCTCATCGAGGTCGCATCATTAGGCAACAGCTGCTGGAGTCTGGGGAACCTCGAATGGAGTGGCTGCATTTTCTCCAGACATGAATCCCATAGAAAAATGTGATCAGTTGTGTCGCCATGAAGAGGCTCAGAACTCTGTACCCCAGAACCTCAGGAACGCTCTTCAAGAAGGGTGGGATGCCTAAGCAGCAATAAGTCAAATTGTGAATAGCATGAGACGTCGTTGTCAAGCTGTAATTGATGCTCAAGGGCACATGGCACGTTATTGCCATTTTTTTGTTGTGGTTTACTCACCACTGTTGTTGGCTACTGTTTCAATAAATTGTTTGAGATGAGGAGTTCACCATTGCATGCTTCTACTTAAATGCCCTATTTCATGATATAATATCACTGTAGAGTAAACCTTTTTATTCTATTTTCCATAAATTTGTACAAGTTTATTGTACTGTATATATAAAATGTAAAGAAATCATCGCCTGTGAATACAGTTTGGCATGCCATTTCCAAATACAAGTTTAAACTCTATCATGTAAAAAAGAAGCTGTATGTGAACATATGATCAGATATGATCCAGAAATATTGTCTTCTCTGGTCCAGTTTACAATGGACTGTGGCACGTTGAAAAGTGTTCTGTGTCAAACTATGTTATTCTTCTTGAAAAACATGGATGCTGCATCCTCCAGACTAAAGTGGAGAGGGACCATCCAGCTCATGGCAAAGAACTCAGAAGATCTGAATAAAAAATTGTTGCTCTACTTCAAGATCAGTACAACATGATAATGACCCCAAACTCACCTCCAAGACAACCACTACCTTGCTAAAGAAACTGGTACATTCTTAAATGGAAGGTGTAGGAGCACATGGTTTCTAATCAGAAGGTTGCAGGTTGAAGTCCCAGCCCGGGCACCACTGAAGTACCGTTGAGCAAGGTACTGTCCCCACTTCACTGCTCCCCGGGTGCCTCTGTTGACGGCAGCCCACTGCTCCATGTGTGCACGTGTGATGGGATAAATGCAGAGAATAAATTTCCCACTTGTGGGACTATAAGGGATAATAAAATATAAAATAAAAAAATGTCATCATGGAGGAGTGGGAGAGGATTCCAGTGGCAACCTGTAAAGAACTCCACGCCCCAGAGAGTTAAGTCAGTGCTGGAAAATCATGGTGACCACACAAAATATTGACACTTTGGGCACAATTTGGACATTTTCACTTAGGGGTGTACTCATTTTCGTTGCCAGTGGTGCAGACATTAATGGTTGTGTGTTTAGTTATTTTGAGGGGACAGCAAGTTACACAAACTGTACACTGACTAGTTTACATTGCATCAAAGTGTCATATCTTCATTCTTGTCCCATGAAAAGATAAAGTAAAATATTTACAAAACTTTTTTGAGATACTGTAACCCATTTAAAGTGGGCGGCTATCAGCAGCATCCGTGGAGTAGAATGGTGGGATGTGACCCTACAACCCTTTGATCACAAGGGCGTAACCACTAAGGTTATAACCACTAGGCTACCACTGCCTAGTCTCCCACTACTGGGTGCAGACACACCTCCTTCATTTTACTTGATACTGAAACAACCCAGTGACACAGTGTGCTCCTCACGTCCTCTGAGCCAGCAGTTTCACAGTTAAGATGTCAAAGGTAAGAGAGTAGCTTCATTTAAAAACATATGTAAGTCTAATTTTTCACTGAAAGAAAGATTCTTGCTCTGCTATTCTGAAAGCAATTAGTGTTTATATACTTAACCTAAACAATTTGCTAATTTCATTCATTATTTTCATTTGTTTCTATTTCAGTTATTTGCACTGTAAAAAGTGTGATTTTGTCATTGTTATGCTATTATGCTATTAATTGTTAAATATACCAACTGAAAGTGAAAGAAAATAGGTAGTTATTGCCCAATAGACAAGTCAAACTGGTTGTGGTTAGATACATAGTGTAAGCTGTGAAATATTTTCTACATATGTACATGCTTTTATCTTTAAAATATAATAAGGATAAATATTATTATCAAGAACCAGGTGGGATTTTTAAACGGTAGGCTTTATCACTCTTTTCCCTATTGGAGAGATCTGACCTTGTTCTTCTTGTTCTTTTAAAATCTGGCAAGAACTCCCACCTGCTCTCTTTAGTGCATGTGCTTACAAAATGATCACATTTTGCTCAGTTGTTGGATAAAATTAAGAAACGCAATTACTTGCTTTGAGGTTTACAGCCTAAAAGTAGCCTAACATAGAAAAGTGAAGGAATTCCTCTCAGCAGAATTAGACAAATCATATCCATAGGGATCTAATGATCATATATCTAGAGTAACCACTGAAACAAAATGCATGTAATGTTGCATATAAATGATAATTTTTTTGTGTATTATTTAGGCTATACCCAAACTGGCTCCTTATGAATCAGCAAATCAAGGAGCGGTGTCTCCAACCTCCCACTGCATGGTAGATTACTCACTGTTTTTAAGGGTTTAATGTAACATGCTGTATATCTATTTACATTATACATTTGAATGCAAGAAATTTGAAAATAGCTGATGTATAAAACATTTAATTGCATTATCTTTCTTGTTTTATTAGGCAAATTAAATGTAGGTGTCCTAAACAGAGTTTGTATTGTTCTGAGCTTTTACATCATTATTTAATGTAAATAACCAAACACTTACATTTGCATAGGGCAATCAAGTGGGCCACTTTCAGATGAATAATAATGAAAAAGTAAACTTGAAATAAAAGGACCAAGCAGGCTGCCTGGTTCATTGTATTGATCTTTTTCAAAAACATCAGTCTGTCTGACCAACAAATGATTTTCCTCTTGCTGTCTTTTGTGCTAATCTAGAAGCTGGATCCAGCTGTTTATCGATGATTTTGAGCAGATGTCTTAGTTAAAACACAGTTAAATTCTTCTAGAGAAAACAGAAAGTATTTCTAAACACATAAATCACAGTGTGTGTTCTCCCTTTATGTGGTGCTTTTGCACTTTTGTGCTTTTGATGTACTGGGGTATGTGGAACATCTTGATTGGCTAGAAGACAGAAGATAATCTCTCAGAGATTATATTATTGTTTCTGTTTCTAGGAGAGCCAAGGAGGAGATCTCTGTGCTTCTGCCATGGTGCTCAGCTCTCAGGCTCAGCTGCATTCAAAAAGCTCTGCTGAAAACAGCCAGTATTCCAAGCTGAAGGAATTCTGGTCAAACCAGGAAATGACTGTCATGCAGAAAGTGAGTTACATAATCTGAAGTGCTGAAGTGTAAAACAAAAAGCAGAAACGTTGGTAATAAAAAATAATATTGCTTTTTTTCACAAAATAATAAAGCTGTGGCTTTAACCTGATAAATACACTCTTGGCAAAAAGGAGACTTTGGCTTCATTTGCACTTCTTCAGAACCCTATTTGGTGCTATACAGAACCATGTGCACTCCCTTTTGTTTCTTCCTGAGGTACAGTTAGAACGTTATGCGGGTTTTATGTTTAAAAAAACTTCTATATTTCATATTTACACTATTGTTTTCCAGTCACTTCATCCCTTAGATTGGTTTAAGCTACTGTACTGATACGTCAATGAGCTCTGCCTTAATTGGCTGTCTGTATTACGCCTCATTTAGAAAACAGTCCAGTCTGAAACACTCCTTATAACTTCAGAGTCAATGGGTCTAAACAGCTGTAAGCTGAATAGACAGATACATGTCTATACTTATTACATGACAAAAAACTGTGGATTGAAAAGCTCTTATTTAAAAAAAAAAGTGGAGAAGCTTGATTTTCCTTAAACTCTTTCTGCTTCTAGAGAGATCACTGTGCCCCAGGCCTGCAGCTTCATTCTCAGAATCGGCTACCAGCAGCTTACCCTGCAGAAAATAAACGTGTGCTGCAGAGACAAACAATCACCATGGAGAAAGTAAGTCGAATCCAGTTGGTTGTTTTGTTGCACCAGTCCAGCTGCTCAGACAGAGAAATCTGTTTCACTGTGGTTTTGCCTTGTTCATGCTGCTGCTTGTGGTGAATACAGTGGCAAAATACAGGCCAAATTCTGAGACCACCAGTGACATCCATCTGATAATAATCTTTTCTAATTGAATCTTAAAAATAGAATTTAAAATTTTAATCATCGGAATTGTTTTGGTTATTTTGTTGTGTCCACCTTTGGGTTAATCACTGGGCACAGTTAGGCTGGCATGAATGCCACACATCTGCTGAAGCCTCTTATTAGTTGATCAGATCCACATGAGAGTTGCATTAACATGCATTTCAGTTTCACTTTCTTTACCTTATCGAGATCCAGGTAATATTTCTACTTTGATCATCATAACTTTAAATAAGAAATATAGGTAAATAAATATCCCAGATTTGCAGCAAGGTCTCAAAATTATTGGACCCCAGTATAAATGTATACAATATAGCATAAAGTTTAGTGTTTTTTATAAGTTGCTGCTTGGCTTTTAACCTAACTGCTGTTTAAAAATGCTGCTGTTTAAAAATCTGAATTATTTCTCTGTTCACAGGTGATTCTCTCATACAGTGACCCAACGGTATGACCTCTGTTGTGATTCACAGTAGACCAGCCAGAAATTCATTTGTGTTTAAATGTATCACATTTGTGTTCTTATATTTAATAGTAACGTTTAAAATTGGAAATACTCATTTTCCAAACATTAACCAATACAATATGTGTCACTGTGCCTTTAAAACTGACCTATGTAAATGAGCTCTGTTATAGATTTATGTTGTGCCTCACTTAAAAAGCAGTTCAGACTGAAACACTAACTATAATAATAATAATAATAACGTATATAATATCGACTCATTCGCATAAAAGGAATAGGAGGAGCTAAATTTCTATAGGCTAAACATACTGAATGTGAATGTGCTGGTATTTAACAACAACAACAACAACAACAACAACAACTACAACAACAACAACAACAACAACAACAACAACAACAACAACAACAACAACAACAACAAGCTAATGTAACACCAGCACCATTCATACAATTAGAATGCAGCTCTAAGTACTTTACACCCAGAAAAAAGAGTGTCAGTAAAAACAGGTAGAAGTAGTATTTAAATGCACTGCATATATGTTCTATGTTCTCCCTTGTTCTCTCTGTGTTCTCTCCATATTCTCAGTTGTTCTCTCTATATTCTCCCTTGTTCTCTCTGTGTTCTCTCCATATTCTCAGTTGTTCTCTCTATGTTCTCCCTCGTTCTCTCTGTGTTCTCCCTTGTTCTCTCTGTGTTCTCTCCATATTCTCAGTTGTTCTCTCTATGTTCTCCCTCGTTCTCTCTGTGTTCTCTCCATATTCTCAGTTGTTCTCTCTATGTTCTCCCTTGTTCTCTCTGTGTTCACTCTCTGTTCTCGCTATGTTCTCCCTTGTTCTCTCTGTATTTTCCTGTGTTCTCCCTTGTTCTTTCTGTGTTTTCCCTCATTCTCTCTGTGTTCTCTGTGTATTCTTCCATGTTCTCTCTGTGTTATTTCTGTGTTCTCCCTTGTTTTCTGTGTTCTCTCTTGCTCTGTCTGTGTTTTCTTTGTGTTCTCCCTGTGTTCTCTCTATGTTCACTCTGTGCTCTCCCTTGTTCTCTGTTGTTCTTTCTGTGTTCTCCCATGTCCTTTCTGTGTTCTCCCATGTTCTCTCTATGTTCTCTCTTGTTCTCGCTGTATTTCCCGTCTTCTCTTTGTGTTCTTTCTGTTTTCTCTCTGTAGTCTGCCTTGTTCTGTGTTTTCTCTTGTTCTCTCTATGTTCTCCCATCTTTGAGGGGCAGTGGTGGCCTATTAGGACTTTGCCCCTGAGATCTGAAGGTCGCAGGTTCAACTCCCAGCCCGGGCACCACTGAGGAACCCTTGAGCAAGGTACCGTCCCCACTTCACTGCTCCCCGAGCTCTGTTGATAGCTGCCCGCTGCTCCACGTGTGATTGGTTAAATGCCGAGGACAAATTTTTTTGTGGTGTGTTCACAATGACCAGAAATCACTAATTCTAATGTTCTTTCTGTGTTCTTCCGTGTTCTCCCTTGTTCTTTCTATATTCTTCCTTGTTCTCTCTGTGTTCTCCTGTGTTCTCCCTGTGTTGTCTCTGTGTTCTTTCTTTTTTACACATGTCAGTTCCAGTCAGTTGTGGTTTTTGGTTATTTTTAATCCTATGAACAGCACATTAGTTTAACCATAACAAAAGCATGGATCAGAAAGGATCTGACCCTTGTTGTATTTCTTTATTCAAAGAAAGCTGTTTTAATGACTTTATCAGTATCATTTCAAAGTTAAAGTGGAGACTTTTTTTCAAGTCAATTATTTTGTGACATCACAAAAACTTTCAGTTTAAAATGGTCTGTTTTGGGGCTACATGTGTATATGTATCATTTGGAATTCATTCTTTTTGAAACATAAACGTACAGAAACAGTATTCTGTACCACACCAATCGTTTTTTTTAAAACAAACCTCAAAAATGTGGTTTCCATAATATGGGCCCTTTAAATATCATACACCATATAATTAAATATATTAAATATGTTTTTTTCTCCATTAGGTCACTAATGACTTGAGACATCAGTACACAGTGGAACGTAAGCAGTGTGGCTCATACTAGAAATTTGTTGTCACTGAAATGCAGAGAACACTAATATACTTACAGAATCTTGATTTTTATTGCAGCACCGAAGGAGAATTTAACTATGCAGCACATGAACGAACTACAGTAAGTTCTAATGGTATCCATGGTTACAGTTGTTAGTACACCTGCTGCTCTAGCCTAGGTCTTTTCACATACAGCATGATTTTTCACTACTTTTTTGCACAACAGTATATTTTTGCATAACTATCCTTTCAATGGGCACTTTCACATCAAAGACGAATTCTTGTGGCTGAAGCCATGATTATTTATTTAATGGTCAGCTAGATCGGTTTTTCTCACTTCTCAGTATCAGGGCATAGGATGTGGAAGTGTAACACTACAAACAAATGTGGAAACTTGTGTCTCGCTTTAGTGTTTGTTTTCCTTCAAGTAGTAGTATCTCACCTTGAACACACATCTAGTCAATTGTTCCAGGGTGATCTGGTTCCAGAAAAGGGCTCGTCAGCCCCTTCAATTGTGGACCAAGCATCTCCAACAACTCAAACTGAGCTATGGACAGTCGCATTTACTTTTGTAGATATTGATACATTAAAAACGTTGCTGATTTCTCTGCACGTATAGTGGGGCAAAAAAGTATTTGGCCACGATTCTGCAAGCTGTCCCACTTAAAAAGATGAGAGAGATCTGTAGTGTTCATCATAGGTTCACTTCAACTGTGAGAGACAGAAAAGAAATCCAGGAAATCACATTGTATGATTTTAAAATAATTTATTTGTATAACAGTGCAGAAAATTTGGTCAGTAACAAAAGTTCACCTCATTACTTTGTAATGTAACCTTGGTTGGTCAAATGTTTCCTGTAGGTCTTCACCAGGTTTGCACACACTGTTGCTGGTAT
>JBBIGC010136459.1:0-22386 GCA_037576955.1 Lepidarchus adonis
GAGTTCATGTGGATTGGTGGGTGAGATGGGGGGTTAATAGTGCACTGTGCTAAGGCACCATCAGTGTGGTCTTCCCACAAGTCTCCTCTCCAATGAGTTTACTGCTGTGGTGAATGTTAAAGCATTAAAAAGAACATTTCTATCTGGAGCATCGTTTCCTAAATGCTTTACTGTAAAATGAGACTGTTCATAAATGTTGCCAGCTGTTAATAAAGCACAGTACTGTTCAATAAATCTTCTGCAGCATGATTACATGCATGAGTTCCCACTTACATAAAAATTTGAGGACCCCCTGTATACTCAAAAAACATGTAGGACAGTTTATGCATCAAGGAACTCACATCTCAGATTCAGCAATGTAGTTAAAAAATCATTGCAAGTAAAACAAAATTGCAACATTGTAAAACAAGTCTATTTGGTCAACAACAGGTAAAAAGCAGATTATCTAACAATGAAATGTCTGGAAAACCTGAGAAAATAAAATAAAATTATTCTGTAAATTAGTGACCTCAAAAATCTGGGTTCAAGTGCCTCTAACATTGAAACAATCCTCTGCACAATTAATAAGATTAAGTTATTTGGACAAAAGTCTCATTCTCATAATAAATAACATGAATAACTAAATTGTTTTATGGTTGTGACATGTGGATTCTGTTTTTTTTTCTTAGGTATTTTAAATACCTTCATAGTATTTTCTCTCTCCATTTCTCTTTCTCTTTCGTTCCGCTTCTCTTCCATCTTCTATTAGCTGTTGTTCACAGGTGCCTGGAATAAACAAAATATGCTTTCAGGTGACTTGTTTATCGTTGATATGACAGCTTTTCTTCTCATTTATATTTGCTTAAGCCTTTGTCTGCCAAGTGGTGTAATGGTGTAAATATAATATAGGTTAAAATAAATACAGCCTGTGCAAGTCTCTGTGTCCCAAGTAATAACACAATCACTGTTCACTAAATAAAATTAATGTAAAACACACGTTCTGAGGCAGAGATTAAATGTGCAGCATTTCATAATGTTTTTTTTACATTTTAAATGCATATTTTATTCAGAGCCCTATTTCTAAATGGTCTAAATCTGCAAAATAGACTTTTTATTTTAAAACTGAATATTTAAAAGTAGTAGGTTGCAAAATAGTGATCTTCTCAAACAGGCAAGCTATGAAAAATAAAATATTCACATCAACAAAAATTGGTGCACTTACAAAACATGTCACATAAGACTGTCATTAAGCTTAAACTACAATACTATTCCATTTTAAACGGTTTAACTCACACAACCTGAGCACTGGAGACCCGTAGACTTTTTGCACTTTTTATTTTGATCTTCTTATTTATTCTTCAGTGTGTTGGCATTATGGAGCGCTTTACATATAACTGTATATATACATTGAATTAATACTATGATAAAACTAATAAAATGTGCTTAGGATTGGGACCTACTTGTCTGTAAATGACTCTTTACTGATTAAAATTCCAGACCTTATAGTGTTTGAGCTTAAAGACAGCTATCAATCAAAAGTCTACATATGCGTTGTCAGGTTTGCTGGAACAAAATGTGGTGAGAACTGCAGTTCTCAATGAAAATCATTCTTCTGCCCTGTGTGGTACTACTTGATCTGGAGACTGTGGCGGACTAGAGGATGCTGAGTAAACTACAGTCTATTATCGGGAATGCTGACCACCCGCTGCACAGTGCTGTAGTGGGACAGAGAAGCGTCTTCAGTAATAGACTCACCAGTCTGAAATACTCCACTGAACGGCATAGAAAATCCCTCCTCCCCACAGCCACCAGACTCTTCAACTTCTCCCACTGTCTCTCATCCACACAATAACTCTCTCACAACACAGAATATAACAATATTACAATATTACCTGCTGTTTCATCACTAACCTGCAATATACTCACTACCAGCCTGGACATAAGGTGCAATACCACTGCTGCTAGTGCCTTATTATTTAAGAGCATTTGTCAAAACACCTCACCACACAAAGTGCACCACGATGAAAGGTGACCTCAGCATTTAAACCATCCACAGCTATCAGCAATGTCTGAGGAGCAATGCAGTGGGACGGTACTTTAAACAAGGGTACTGCAGTGGTACCTGGGTCAGTACCTGTGACCCTCCAATCACAAGGGCACATTCTCACTAGGCTACAAGTATTTGTTTGTTTGTTTACTTACTTTGTTTACTTATTTACCTTTTTATTATTGTACCACTTTAATATGAAGATTATTAATACGAAAAATTATTAATTTTATTATTTATTGATTTAATTGCTTATAAAAACGGAAAATGGTAATTCATTACTCATCCGAAGTAAACAGCACATCACTGCTTGAGTCGTTAAGTGAGGGAACATTAATTTGAGCACTATTTTAGACTATGAATATTATATACGATGATGGCTCCATCTGCTGGCTGAAAACATGTATTACAACACACCTGCCAAAGGTAGACAGTAGTACAAGAACTTACATAAGGCACAATAATGAAAAATCATTTAATTCAAATCAGCAAAGAGAAGACGAAAAATAATGCATTTTAATTGTTTTTGGTACACCATCTAACACAAAAACAACATAAGAGGACTAAGCAGAGCCCCCACTCGCAGTAATATGTTATAAATTATTTACAGTTCTTCATATTACAAGGTTTAAATTTTTTTCCTCACTTTAGTGACTTTAGTTTACTTTTACACAACCCACGTACAAAGCTAAGCCGCTAGCTGTTATTAAACTGCCTGATGTCCGTTAATAACGTCAGTCTTTTCTGTATTTTACAGTCACTAATTACTTAAAAGGTCTTGTATTCAATATTGTGAATGAATATGTTTCAAAACAAAACGGCCTGGTTCTCAAGCAGCGTAAAGAAGGATGTCATCATGTTTTGGGGTAAGTGAGCTTCTTAAATTAGCTTTAGCGTTAGCTTTGTAACCAAAACCACTACACGCAGGTTTCCACTTCTTAGCTTTATGATAAGTGGCTCAGGTTTGGTGAAGTAAAACATGTACATTTTCTATGCTAAAGTTTTATATTTCACTGTACGTTTACAAAGAGTATTAGGAGAAAAATGTCATTCACAGGTAGTTTTCACCCTGCCTCAATTACCTGTTAGGCTAACCGTAGCTAGCAGCTAATGTTAGCTAGTTGCTAACTGGCTGTTTACCCTCAGAAAGTCCCAAAACTTAAAAGTCTAACATTTACAAATCTGAATTTAATGCGTAAAATGTCTTAGAACATTAAGATTTTATGCACTGTGTTTAAACGCTAGTGTTTTTTGGTTGCTCAGAATTCTCTGATGGCCCTGTGCATTGTGTTTCAGTGTTGTAGATCTTTAACAGTCCTGAGGTAACTCAGTAATAAGACTAAAAACAAGACCAAGACGGGACTGATAGTAGATATAATCTGGAATGTATCTCCATATATAAAGACAAATGGTTTTTGAAGTAATGTGGCAATTCAAAAGGTTTTCTAAGGTTTTTATTCGATCTAACAGTCTGTATGAGTAAGTGCAAGTTTGTCTTGCAGGTTTGAAAGTAATGCATTTAATGTTCAACTAAAACCAGTTAAAAACAACATGAAGCCCACTGCAAATTGTGCAAGTTTGGTGTAAAGGCATTGAAGTTAGGAAAACAAAACAATCACAGCTAGAATTCTTCAGAAAACAGGACCTCACAGTTTTAAGGTTTTTGCAGGACTCAAATCTAAACAGATAATCTCAGAAAGAGAGTCAGAGTTGTAATTTCATTTGGCAGCACGACGCTAGAGGGAAACAGAAACTGTTCTCTGTTTGGAGTAAAAGAATAATTAAAGCCACGGGTCACAAACAGCATCACGTCTTTGCACTGGTTTCTGAAGAGCTGCATTCACGTCCAAGTTAGCAAGTCACTGCTTTCACTCTGAAGCCGAATTAGTGGTTCTCCTGCGCTTCCGACCACAATAGCAAAGAGAATACAGGAAAGGCAAAGATAGCATTGCTGTTACTTATGTAAATTAATAAAGCCCCCCCGTGTTTCTGTGATGTATCACGATATCACTGTCGTGCAATATATCGATTATCACAGAATCGTTGTATATCGATATTGTTGCTATCATGGGCCATGTATCATGTATCATATCGTGAGATACCCTGTGATTCCCTCCCCTAGTATCAAGTGAGTAAAACGCTTGCGTCGGGGGAAGCATTCTGAGCTTGAAGCAGCACTGGAAATCTGGTTCTATATAGCAAAATGTGACCATGACTAATGCTGTTTCACATGAAATAGCCAAACAGGCCTCTTATGATGAAAGCATAAAATATCAGAGGGCCCCCTGTCAGTGCTGGGCCTAGCCCACATCCAGACCCTGTACTTGTGTTTAAAGAAATACTGAATATGCCTTGTATAGTTGTTATTTCTGTTACAGACATTACTTGAGTTTATGTATAATTATACATTGTGTATATTGTGATGTCAGAATCTCAGGGTGGTGTTATCGCCAACTGGAGAACAGCAGATTACCTATTTAGTAATGATGCCTCCTGTCCTGACACAAAAAGGTAATAAGCTTATATTCATACTTTTCATTCTGATTTGAAAGAGAAGTACTTAATTACACCGATCAACCATAACATTTACACTACTGACAGGTAAAGTGAATAACAGACTAGTTATTTCATAACAGTGGCACCTCTGAAGGGGGTGGGATATATTAGGCAGCAAGTAAAGAGTTATTTCTTGAAATTCATGCCTGGGAAGCAGGAAAATTGAGTGAACCTGAGGATCTGAGCCACTTTGACAAGGGCCTTATTGTCATGACTAGATCAGAGCTTCTACAAAATGGCAGGTCTTATGGAGTGTTTCAGGTGTGCAGTAGTTTAAACCTACCACATGTGATCCAAATGCTCACTGATGCATGTGGGGAGTGAAGGTTAGCCCATCTGATCTGATAGAAGCTTCTGTTGCACATGTTAATGCTGCCTATGATAGAACACAGTACTGTTTTGGTGGCAAGTAATCATAATGTTATGGCCGATTGGTGCATATCTTAGTTTATTATGGTGATATCTGACTGTAATGCTAGTTAAGCCAAAAGACCTTTGGGTATTGACAGGCCTGTAGCTTTACTTACAAGAAACTAAATGTATAGCTACAATTTTTCCTGTATTCAGTCCTTGTATTTATTACAGGATACATGCTAGTGATGACTATGCATTGGACAGAGCCACCGTGTTCCACAGTTTCTATCTCTCAACTTGTCGACAACGACACAGTGTCAAGTCTGTGTCTCTATGTCACTATCTGCTGCCTCCGCTTTCTGTACAGACAGGTGAGCTGTGTTCATTTGCTATAAAATGAATGATCAAAACACAATTATGTTATTCTTATTTTCTCATGTAAAGATTTAAAACATGTAAATGTTCAAAAGAATTAAACTAATGATCCATTTAATATATTTAGAGGTAAAAGGGAAGATTGGAAGATTCATTTGGGAGCAAGATGGGTTGCTACAAGAGAAAGTGAGTTATTTTCTTGTGCATAATGTAGTTTCTTTTAATTACATTGATTTCTTCAAGTATGGTTTCTCTTTTGTTAAAGGCTATACATGGAAATAGAGAAACAGAACAGACTGTGAATGCTCAGTCAGAAGATGGAAGAAGTCCAAAGAAGAAAGGAAAGATAAGGTATGCAGCAGTTTATTGTATATAATGGCATATTTAATCATATATTCAGTGTATCTAGGACGGTTTATGTTTCCATTAGAGGGGGCAAGCTCGTAAGGCCCCTTCACATTAAAATGCCCAACCAATGAGCAAAAAAGGCTTCTACTTCAGAGCCCTTGGTGATTTCTGCAGTTTATTCTGTTTGCTCCCCTCAGAACACAGAACTCTAAACTGAATTTGGGTATGGTCACCAGGATTAGGAACCACTGTGAAAAAGCTGTAAAGCTTTTCTTTTTCTTAGGCTTTGTTCACACTGCAGAAAGTTTGTTTTGTAAATAGGATTTTTAGATCTGAGTATTCAGATTTTACATGAAATATGATTTGTATATACACTTTTGCATTTGCTTGCATATCCATAATGGCTGCCATAGTAACAATGAAAATAAGCTTTTATGAGCTTAGACCTTCATTTGTACTATTCCTTAACACTACGTTTAACAGAACATTTGTGCTGTATGGAGGTATACAGGGGGTCCTCGACTTCGATTATTATTTCTTTAATGGCGTGAAAAGTGATAGTACCTTGAATAAAATACTCTGAAAAGTGCAATACAGAGCCTTAGCTGGGTGAATGTCTCCCTCTGGTGGACTGACAGAGGAATGGCCCCAGGGCAGTTCACATGTAGAGACAGTTGAGCTCATAAGTTTACATACCCTGACAAAATTTACGTTTTCTTGGCCATTTATATGATAATATAAATAATATGAACGATAACACAAAAAAACTTTTAGTGGTTGGCTGAAGCCATTTATTGTCAAACAACTGTGTTTACTCTTTTTAAGTCATAATGACAACAGAAACTACGCAGATGACCTTGATAAAGAGTTTACATACCCTGGTGAATTGGACTCATAACATGCACACAACCTGACACAAATGAATTTAAATGGCTATTAAAAGTATCTTCACCAGTGATGTGTTTGCTTGTTATTAATGGGTGAATATAAAAGGCATAAAAGTTTCTGGACTCCTGATAGACTCTTCCATCTTTCATCCAGTGCTGCACAGACATTTTTTTGGATTTCAAAGTCATGGGGAAAGCTAAAGAATTGTCAAAGGATCTGCAGAAAAAGGTGGCTGAACTCTATAAAACAGGAAAGAGATATAAGAAAATATCAAAGGAATTGAGAATGACAATCAGCAGTGTACAAACTCTAATTAAGAAGTGGAAAATTAGAGGTTCTGTTGAAACCAAACCACGGTCAGGTAGACCAACTAAAATTTCAGTCACAACTGCCAGGAAAATTTTTCAGTCCACAAATAACTTCAGGTGAAATACAGGACTCTCTGGAAAAAATGTGGTGTGGCTGTTTCAAGATGCACAATAAGGAGACGTTGCCAGAAGAAAGTCATTACTACACAAAGTATCCTGCTTACAATATGCCAAACAGCACAGAGACAAACCTCTGGCACAAAGTCAACAAGGCCTATGATGAAAGGTAAACCATTCCTACTGTGAAAAACGGTGGTGGATCGCTGAAGTTTTGGGGATGTTTGAGCTACAAAGACACAGGGAATTTGGTCAGAATTGATGCCAAGATGAATGCAGTAGGTTATCAAAAAATTCTGTAGAAAAATTTGCCCTCATCAGCCCAGAAATTGCACATGGAACGTACTTGGACATTCCAACATGACAATGATTCAAAACAAAAGGTCAGTCAATCTGTCATTGGCTACAGCAAAATAAAGAAAGGAACTGGGGTGTGTAAACTTTTGATCAGGGTCATTTGGGTAGTTTATGTTGTGATTATAATTATAATTTTAAAAGAGTAAACATAGTTTATTGATAATAAATGGCTTCAGCCAATCACTAACAATGAGTGAAAGAACATTTTTTTTTGTTATCATTCATATTCTCTGAAAAAATGGTTAAGAAATCATACATTTTGTCAGGGTATGTAAACTTATGAGCACAACTGCATGTAGGGGACTCCCTGAATTTCATATCAATATTGAACTTTATAGCAACCAGAACATTAATAATGATGAACCTGCTGATCAGATAACCTAAGCTAAACGATAACTAATAATATTTAGTGCAACTCTTTGCTAAAAGTCTCACAACAATAGTGACATCAAGAACCGCTACCCCCAAGTGAGGAAAAACACTTTTGCTATTCAGACTGCAGAAAATCTGCAAATGTCCTGCTTAAAAAACAGATTTAAACTGCTTGTCTGAACAAATCCCTTATCTTGCGTCAGGAGATCCACAGCACTGCACAGTTTCAAGTACTTTTTAATTCAAAAGACATTATCCAGTTCATCAACTGATTATTAATCCCTTCTCGAACTGGATCAGATGCATTTGGACAAGAAATAGCAAAACTATTATTTGACAGCCAGATACAGTCTTATGAGTGTGGGTACCCCTTGATAAATAACAGATTTTGGTGATTTTGTAATTAAAAAGATGTTAACAGTCTCTGTAGGACATGGAAAAATATGCAATATTTTCAGCAAACATTGATGCATAGTTACTATTTATGCTATAAATTGAACAAAAATAAAAATATAACATTATGGCAACACTGTGCAAAGGTTTAGACACCCTAAGAGTTCCAAAGTATCAGGTTCGTTTTTACAAAGTTTCAGACCTTAATTACCATGTTATATCTGATGCATGACAACAGCTGTTATTAGTGAATGTCAGCTGGTGCCAATTTCAAAGCTTTACAAATACTCTTTGTACTTTTTTGTGGACACTCAACAACCATGGGTTCCTCTAAGCAGCTGTGTAAGACTCTGAAAATGAAAGTTATTGATGCCCACAATGCAGGAGAAGCTACAAGAAGATAGCAAAGCGTTGTCAGCTTGCAGTTTCCACAGTGAGAAATGTAATTAAGAGATGGTAGTTCAGGGGAACTGTGGAGGTCAAGATGAGATGTGGAAGACCAAGAAAACCTTTGGAAAGAACTACTCGTATGCTGGTCAGAAAGACAAATCAAAATCCCCATTTGACTGCAAAAAACCTTCAGCAAGATTTATCAGAATCAGGAGTGGTGGTGTGCCATTCCACAAGACCTTCATGGAAGAGTCAACAGAACTTGTGTGTCCCCATCATAAAATCCTACGTCAGAAGTATGCAACAGAACATCTACAGAAGCCTGATGCGCTTTGGAAACAAGTGCTGTGAACTGATGAAGTTAAAATAGATTAGAATAATCTTTGGCCACAATCAGCAAAGGCATGTTTGGAGAAAAAAGGAGCAGCATTTTATGAAAAGATCACCTTGACAGCTATTTATCATGGGGTAGATGTATCATGCTTTGGGGTTGTGTTGCAGCCAGTGGCACAGGAAACATTGCACTGGTGGAGGGAAGAATGGATTCCACTAAATACCAGCAAATTCTGGAAGCAATGGAATCACACCATCTGTAAAAATCTGAAGCTGAAAAGAGGATGAGCTTCTACAACAGAACAATGATCCTAAACAAACCTCCAAATTCACCATGGACGACCTCAAGAGACGCAAACTGAAGATTTTGGAAGTCCCGATTTAAACATTGAAAATTTGTGGGTAGATCTTAAAAGAGCTGTGCTTGAAGGACAACCAAGGAAGAATGGGAGAAAATCTCAAGTACATGAACTGAAAGACTTTTAGCTCTAAAAAGCGTTTGCAAGGTGTGATATCTGCCAGAGGTGTTGTTACTAAGTTCTGATTATGTAGGGTGCCCAAACTTTTGCAAAGTGCCCCTAATACAGACTGTATTATCATCTTTTCAATTACAAAATCACCAAAATCTGTTATCAAGGGGTGTCCAAACTTTTGCATAAGACTACTTGCCCTGTCTCACACTGAGTTCAATTACCAGATATGTGTATCTCTTAGCCAGGAAGACTACGCGAACACTCCTTCAAGAGATGAGACAGTCTGCTGTGACACACAACTCTATCCGATAAACAACATGGTTTCAGGTACTTCACATTTAGCCAATTGAAATATATACATACATTTGGAACAGAGCTGCAGTAAATATTGGTGTACATTCTCTACTCCAGAAGTCTTGGTAGTCCTTGTTACGTACTCCATACAAAGCTTAGATCCAGTCATTTCGTAGCACAGTGGTTCCCAACCCCAGACCAGAAAGACTTCTTGATTAGCTGAGTGGTTGTATCAGGTGTGTTAGGAGCATGGAAAACACTAAAATGTTCTAAGCCCTGCAAACAAGGAAATGAGCCAAGTCTGCTGCTTAAGGGCAGAACTGAACCCTATTAGGAGAAATTCCCAAGCCACCCTTTCAAAATTCCTACTACAAGCTTAGTGTTTCCAACTTCCAAGCCAATGATGAATCAGGGTCTCAGAAACTATCCCTGGAAGTCAGAAATTTTGTTCTATTCTAGCACTCTGTGGTTTCTTCTCAGAGATGCAGGGGGTACTGCTTTCAAATGACCTGATCCATCTAACCAGCCCATTACTGTAAGTCCTTACAGAGTTGATGTGGATGTGCTGAAGCAGGGAAAGCACAGGGACCTGGCGTCTTATTTATAATGGTTATGTATCGTCATACCCCACTTGGCTCAGAGTGGAGATGACATAAATGGGAGACCACACTGATTATTGGATTTAACAAAACATATTTATTTTTAAAGTTGTGCAAGTTAAAAGCTTAAAAGAAGTAAGGCTGCGACCAGCCCCTTCTGCCAGGTAACCCCAGACTGACATAAGAGCAAAGAAGGCAAGCAAGAGCGCGAGACAGAAAGACCTCTTTTATAGGACCTCACCAATCAGCCAACTTCCTGCAACCTGGCCACGATCCGGCTCCACCTGCTGGTCTGGAGACAAAACACAGCATTTATTATCCCCAACAAGGCAAGCCACCCCGAAGGCCAACGCTCGGCCCAAGCCGGGTGTCACAGTATGCACAAATCTGGACCTAAAACATGCATATACCTCTTTCTACGCAAACGTTGTGATCTATAGAAACAAACTTTACGGTAGAATGTGCGCATTTGTACACATACTCTGACCCATGTGTGCAAACATTATGAAGTAAAAAATGTGACTACAATCCCTGGTGCTAGTGAGTCATACACTGTACATTTAATTTCACATATTCAGTCAAATTTATACTAGTGAATAAATACATCAGTAAAATATATAATCTGACGTAAATTTTAACTTAATTTACACTTTTAATCTATGGGCTGGAGCGATGTGCTGAACTGGGTCCAATGTTAGTGAGACCAATCCAACGGGAACTGTGCAATTCCGGTACAAATACCTGGGGATCCTCGCAACTGGCTGTTACCAGTGGGAATAAAAATTGTTCATTTGTTCTAAAAGCTTATTTAGGAAATACAAAAAGAAAATAATTGTGTTTAATTGTATCGCTTAATTGTACAAAATGCAATTTGCAGCAATGTCTGCTTTCCCAAATGTAATCCGTGCAGTTGACTGCTCTCACATTGCAATAAACAATTGGAATTTTTAAAAATGTAAATAGAAAATGACGTGGTCCTGACAAACATGGCTCATTGTATTGAATAATTTCTCTTAAAATGCAGTTGACAGCAACTTTTTACAATGCATTTTCACACAAAGTGCAGAGGAAAATCTGTACAGAGACCCTCATGCACATGCACAATGTGATTTGCATTTACCATGTATGGTTAAACAAGGGCTTGTAAGGGGCGGAGTTTGTGGCAAATTCACATGCAAACAATCCTAGGTAGAGTGAGATTTATAAAGTGTATTTTGCTTGCAGTTATGTGTGCGCATGTTTTTATAAATCTGACTTTTTCTTTGCAGACATGATTTTCGTCTTTGGCGCACAAAGTTTTATAAATGAGACCCCAGATCTGGGAAACACTAATCTAGTCCAAAGCTGTGCATGTCTGACTGATGATGTTTGGCTCCTTTATAGGATACGTCCATATTGATCAACTAGAGAAGTACTCGGGGGAACTGCATGATTTCCTTCCTTCTTATTCTGGTTACAGGACACACAGTAGGAGACATCCTTATCAATTCAAGCTGTAACACAATTTATCTTGAAGGCTAGAAAGTAATGCCTAGACCTGTCTCTCACAGAACGAGAGTTTGTATTACATTTCTAAATACTACAGGAGTCAATATAACTTACAAGTTGCTAACTCATGCAAATAAGAAAAGTGTACTCCATTTAATAATATGGGCTTTAAAATGTTTACCCAGCATTAAAGAGGCTTACCTATCAATATGGAAGGATGTGCTTATTTGGAACCTACGCTGTACAACATAACTATAGAAGAAAATAGTTTTATTATTTTTCAGAAAAGTGCTTTCAAAACCTACAAATATAAAAAAAGCAAATGTTTTACAGAAATGATTTCAACTGATACAATCATATCACTTTCAGGGCAACATTGATGATAAAAAGCAACTGAATGCTGATATTTGTAAAAGAAAATTGCTTAGTTGTACATGTGTAATGGTATAAAACTCACTGATCAGAAGTGTCTCTTTCAGATGTCTCAAGTTCTCAGAACAAGAGGTCTGTGTATTTAATATTTATTGTGTTCAACAACTTGCTTAAAAATACAAACATTGAACACAACTTCTAAAATAAGAGAATAACATTAGAAATAAAGACAGTGAACACACTTTGACAATAAAATGTCTACCCACCAGAGATGATTTGTTTATATGGGCAGTTTCTAAAATGGCAAGAACATGTGATATTCTCCAAAACAGACAAAAAAAAAAATCTCTCACTGTTCAGAATCATGAAATACAAGTCCCAATCAGGAGTCCGGTCTGGTTTCTTTCCTAATTCTTGATTTCTCTGGTAATCTCTTCTTGTTCTGTATACTTTGCGATCCACATGGTGATCAATATGAGACTCCCTACAGTCTGTGTGATGCTACTGGATGTGTGGCCGTGGCTTTAGAATAAGCTTCCCCGTCTACAACAAAGCAAAAACAGTTGATATCAGAAACGAAGGTATATTAAGCAGAAAGAAAAGCAGTTTTGTTGCTGCCCAGATTACAAAACAACATTTTTGGTTGAGATGCAGCAGTATTTGTACAGTGCCCTCCAGACTTAACATGAATTAAATCATCTATCAGTTTACATTTAATAATTTTTTCTCACCAAGATTCAAATGTCAAAATTTCACTGTAAGAACCAGTTGTACAAAAGTTTATAGCCTTTTGTCTTTCATTTGCATCTTTACAAAACATGTTAGAAATAGTGTTGAAACTCCCAACTAAACATTTACCCAATCAATAAGCATACATCTGTGGGACAAAACACTTATAGGTCTACACATCTCAGTTTCCAATACATCATTAATTATGGGTTCAAACACTCACATCATCACAGGACATGTTGTATTCTGCTAGCACCGTCCGGCAGCGTGCAGCAATACTGAAACAGAGTAAAGGAGAGCGCACCTCTTGGAGAGAACTCATAAGGCTAAAATCCAGATTTTAATTCAAAGTCATATTCAATCTATTACAATGAATCTACAACCCTGAGCACTCATGAAATGTTAATGAATTAGCAGTCAAGTCGGGTGCCTTGGGTGCAAGCAAAATCTGTACTCCAGGAGCAGGATTGGTAAACACAGATTTCAGAATGGATATTCCTTACATGTATCCCACCAAACATCTGCTTGGCCCAATGATTGTCTGAACATGTTATTGGTATTTTTTTAATTATGTAATTAAGAGTAACCAAAACCTGAGTAGTGTGCATTATTAAAAATAAGATGTAATTAAGAGTAACCAAAACCTGAGTAGTGTGCATTATTATAAAATGTATTATAATGAGTTCTTTTCTTTTTTTTTTTTTTAAATACAATTAAGTAACTGCATCATATCAGTTAATCAGAATCCTGTGTTTCTTCTTTCTGTTTATAAGTGTCCAATTCCACCCCATAGTGGATATTACAGAACACGCTTCCCTCAAAACGTGATGCGAACTTCTGTATCACACTGGATAGCACAACGCACGTACAGGCGAAGAATAACTTTCTGTTTATCTTACATTAATTAACAGAAGCCATCATTGCTTAGTATCACACCAAAGTGAGATTCTTTCTACCCACTCCAGAAAAAGCAAAGCCAATTACACTGTTGTACCTATGGACTTCAACATGTATGGCTGTTAATAAATAATAATAATTTACATTTATATAGTGTCTTTCACAAACCCAAGGGTGCTTTACATACTAGGAAAAAAAACATAACGTTTAGGATAAAAGGGGAAAGAAGTCTTGCAAAGAAGAAAGAAGACAGGTTTTTATTTCTGATTTCATGGTTGGTAAAGAGACACAGTCTCGAGGAGATTATAGAAGAGAGTTCCAGAGTTGTGGGGTAGCAGCACCAAAATATCTGCCACCCATAGTGGAAAGACCGGTACAAAGGACGGTCAAAAGGTTGGTGCTAGATGACCTGTGGGCGCGAGAAGGAGGAGTACAGCACGAGAAGTTAATGTACAGGGGCTTTAAAATTGAGAAGAATAAATTGAAACTTAATACAGGACTAAATATGTAGCCAGAGTGTTTGAAAGAAGATGGGAGTGATGTGGAATAATCGTTTACTATGAGTTGGAATTCTGGCACCAGAGATATGGATATACTGAAGTTTTGAAGGAATCTGAGAGGAAGTCCAGTGAAGCGGAAATCGAGGTGGAACATGATAAATGCATCTGTATAAGAGCGAGATGGAACCCCAAGCTTACAAAAGCTTGCCCGAGATGCCATCAATACTTCAATCAATACTAGAGAAGTTGAGTGTATTTGGGGTAATGCGTTTAGGGCTATCCAGCAACAGTTCAGATTTTAGAAAATTATCTTGCATGCAGGGGAGTCAGAGGAGTGAGTGCCAATATATAGTTGTATGTCATCAGCGTGGCAGTGGAATTTGATGCCATGTCTGCAAATAATCTGACCAAGGGGTAGTATATAGATAAAAAATAAAGAACAGAGAACAGAGCCCTGGGGCACCCCACATACAACATGTTATAGAGAGGATTTTTGGGAACCTGGTGCAATGAATTTCAACATAAAGCTTAAATAAGATTGAAACTACTGGGAAGCTATGTTGCAGATATTAATAGAGGTGAGACAGGAGCCAAGAACGGCGTGATTAACAGTGTCAAATGCCAAGCTTAAGTCTAATAGTAAAAGAATGGAAGGGGTACCACTTTCAGCAGATCACAGTAAAGTTACATGCATGAGGTTACACGAATAAGGATACATTGATGGTGCAACAACACGTTTGTGTATTCCAGCGAAGAACAGGCCAATAAGAGTAACACAGCTGATGGTAAAAAACGGATGGTTCCATAAAGATGAAAAGAAGGAGACCTGTAGAAAGGACAAAAAACAACTTAGTTCTAAAATAAAATTAAGTTATATTTATAGTGCCTTACACAAACCCAAGGTCGCTTTACAAAGACAACACAACAAAATCAAACAAAAAAGAAGGCAGATTGGAAAATTAATTTAAAGTTCTTTAAACCATGTATATACGAAGACAGCAGCAGTGAAAGAGAGATTGTGGAAGAGAATTCCATATTTGAGTCAAGGCACTGAGCGACCTGCCTCCTAGAGTGGAAAGTCTGGTGCGTGGAACAAGATTACTACAAGAAGATCTGAGGGAGTGTGAGGGAGTGTAAGGAGTCAGTAGTTCAGTAAGGTAGAGAGGAGCAAAGCTATGGAAAGCTTTAAAAGGTCAGGAGTAGTATTTTGAATTTAATGCACATTTTAATAGGAAGCCAGCGTAACAGAGAGAATGGAGGTATGATATGAGCAGTAATGGTGATTCAGTAATGAAGAACTCTGGCAGCAACTTCTGCCAGGACTTTGCAGGGAGACAGATGAAGAGAGAATTACACAAAGATTAATAAACACAAATACTGATATTTGAGGAGTGATAGAGTACGGATTTTGGGCCAACAAGTAGTATTTCAGAAAGATCATAAAAAGGCACAAAACATCACAAAACAGTTTTTACCTTCTGGGTATCTGGGTCTATTAACCAGTTCCAAGCTCCGGTTGCTGTGCAAACTGAGACAACAATCAGAATCACTGGAAGAAAAAACATGTACAGAATCTAAGGTTATATACAGGGCAGGAGGGCTTCAGGACCAGAGTATGAAAACCTTGGCCTATTTCTTTAGTTCGAAAAGAAGCCATTGTAAAAAATAAAAATAAAAATAATAATAATAAAAAAGAAAATTTAATCCCCAGAAAAGCTGGGACATTTTGTAAAATACACAAGAATGTATTACTGGTTCATTCTATGCAATGTCTATAAAACCAACAAAAATACAAAAGTTTTCCAACTTTTCCCAGGAAAGGTTGTTACTTGTGTTAAGAACAACCTGGATGATTTTGTAAATACAGAATTCAAAAATAAACAAACAAACAAAAAAGCTTACAGTTCATCATTATCACCTTTTCATCATTTGGGAGCTGCGGACAATTTTCTGCAAATGGAATTAATTTTTTTATATAATTTGAATCAGAATTAGGCCTTGCGGCAATAACCATGAAGTTCCCAAGAAAGTATCACAGCATTTATCTCTCAGCATCAAAAGTATCTTCACACATTTAGGTCACCAGTGCCGTGCACGTTTGCACCGCCAGACCAGCTGAGAACAGTCTGAATAGTCCATTTTACCTTTGGCATGGTGAGCTCAGGGCCCAGAGAACAACAGTATTTCTATACATACAGTTCTGCTCATAAGTTTACATACCCTGAGAGCATTTATGATTTCTTGGCCATATGTCAGAGAACATAAACGTTTCTTTCACTCCTGGTTAGTGTTTGGCTGAAGCCATTTATTGTCAAATAACTGTGTTTACTCTTTTAAAATCATAAGGTAAACAAAAACTACCCAAATTACCCTGATTAAAAGTTACATACCCTGGTGATTCGGCCTGATAACATGCACACAACTTGACACAAACAGGTTTGAATGCCTATTAAAGGAACCATCTTCATCCGTGATCTGTTTACTTGTAATAAGTGTGTGTGTATAAAAGGTCAAGTGCTGCACTGAGATTTTTTAGATTCTAAGTCATGGGGAAAGCAAAAGAATTGTCAAAGGATCTGCAGGAAAAGGTAGTTGAACTCTATAAAACATATATAAAGAAATATCAATGGAATTGAGAATGCCAATCAGCAGTGTTCAGACTCTAAGAAGTGGAAGATTATGGGTTCTGGTGAAACCAAACCACAGTCAGGTAGACAAACTAAAAGTTCAGTCACAACGGCCAGGAAAATTGTTTAGAATGCAAAGAAAAACCCACAAATAACTTCAGGTGAAATACAGAAAAACCAAACAGAAAAAAAAATGTGGTTGATGTGCATGGTTGAGTTGCCAGAAGAAAGACATTACTATGCAAATGCCACAAAGCATCTTGCTTACAATATGCCAAACAGCACAGAGACAAGCCTCAAACCTTCTGGCACAAAGTCATTTGGAGCGATGAGAATAAAATAAAAAAACTTTTTGGCCACAACCATAAACGCTACCTTTGGAGAGAAGTCAACAAGGCCTATGATGAAAGGTACAATATTTCTACTGTGAAACATGGTGGTGGATCGCTGATGTTTTGGGGATGTGTGAGCTACAAAGGTGCAAGAAATTTGGTCAGAATTTATGGCAAAATGAATGCAGTAGATTATCAAAAATACTGGAGGAAAATTTACACTCATCAGCCCAGAAGCTGCACATGGGACACACTTGGGACAGTCCATCATGATCCAAAACACAAGGCCAAGTCAATCTGTCATTGGCTACAGGGTAGTTTCATTTGGGTAGTTTATGTTGTGATTATGATTTAAAAGGAGTAAACACAGTTGATTGATAATAAATGGCTTCAGCCAATCATGAGTGAAAGAAGTTTGTGTTATCATTCATATTCTCTGAAAAATGGTTAAGAAATCATAAATTCTGTGAGGGTATGTAAACTGTAATTAATGGCTCTCTCTTCGCAAGTTTCAAACTGCATTTCATGATACAACTGATAGTGGTTTTTGCATTGAAAATATTTCTTTTGTAACTGAGTGGCAATTCTCTTACAACGTTAGAAAGTGGCAAGAAATTACTCATCTTTTTTTATAAAGACTGAACCCATTCATGATACCCTTACCTGCTACTAGTTCATCTACTTACTGTGGAATGTTTCAAAATAATATAACTTGAATAGTGTATAAACTACACACTTCTTGCCCCATCCCACCGTTTCCCAGCGTTTTATAATTCACAAAATAATGAATTATAAAATTTGACAACCAAACCATACAAAATAATTTTTGTACCTCTTAAGTTAAAAAAGGGCATTTACAAACCAGAGATTTTTGTTTTTATTGCATTTTACAAAAAGGTATAAACTTTTTCAGAAATTGATTATAATAAAGCATAACACCTGTATGGTGAGATAACACACATACACTGTGCACAAAAGTATTGGGACACCTGCCCATTATACCTACAGGAACACCACATTCTAAATGCATAGGCATCAATACTGAATCCCCCCCTAAAGATATTACAGCTTCCACTTATGGGAAGCTTCTGGGAAGACTGTCCACAAGATTTTGAAGTTGATCTGTGGGAATATTCATCCATGTGTGAGGTCAAGCACAGATGTTGGGTGAAAAGGCCTAGCTCACAAACACTGTTCCAATTAATTCAAAATGTGTTTAATGCAGATGTGGTCAGGGCTCAGTGTGAGCCAAACAGGTTCTTCTACCCCACACGTGTCAAAATCAGGTCATTCGTTCATTAGGTACACATACCTTAAATTCTATTTTAGAATTTCACTTTTTTACAATTAAGACATCTGTTTATCAGCATTTATCTTAATTAATAGTCAAAACCCTTACAGTACCGCCACTGAGCAGGTATTATTGTGGCTGTTGATCTTTTTAAGCACAGCAGTGCCATGGCAGTGGTACAGCAAAATGGTAGTGTAATATGAGCCTGTGGTGCAGTTGTTTTTGAATATCTGTGTTCTAGCTAGGCTGAGAATAGTCCACCAATCAAAACCACACAGCCGAAGGTTGTATGGTCACTGATGAAGAATAAGGGCATCAGGTGAACTATAATAACTTTAAATCTACAAGGTGGAACAACAGGTTAGATAGGTCTAAAAGAGACAGTTAGCAGAGAGTAAAAATCTTGCTGTGTATGATGCAGCACACAAATATTAATATACACCTACCCAGTCATGGTCACTGCTGTGCTCCACTAACCCAGAGAAACTCACATGTGGTCCTGTAGACGTCTTCACCATTGACAAATAAGGTAAACATGATCCAGAGAGACACACCGTAATTGCAAACTACACAGTGATATGGATAGGGTACTATGGGTACTTTACAAATGGGCTTTTCTGGGGTATAGATACAAAACTGGAATGTATTATATACTTAATTTGCTCTCAGGACTTCGTTACATATTGTCCGTTTTGGGTTTTTAAAAAGAGCTTAAAAACACTTCCCTTCACCTAGAAAAGACTGGTTGACTAGTAAAGGACTTACTTCGCCACCGGCCTGTGGCTGGCTGCAGGCAAGACACATACTCAGTCAATCTCCTCTCAAACGCCTTAAGATCTACAATAAAAAAAGAAAAAAGAAAAAAAAGTTAACACCACTGTTTAAAAGACCAACTGAACTAAATGGTCCTACCAGTTTGTTTCTCATGCTATTGTTATGGTACTACTTTCATATATAACCAAGGTAGAGTTCAGCCTCTATTGGAACGCCCATCTTCTGGTTAGATATGACGAGTGTTCAGTTCAAATAATACAATATTAGACAGCGTTCACTAATATTTTACAATCAGAAAACATTTGCCCATGATGAGTATACTGAGGCCAAGGACCTGGTCCTTGTAGTTCTGTTCTCAAGCTGCTTTTGAGTATAAACACAGATACATGTGTGTAGATTTATAGCATTATAGTTTCATCATGTCAAATAACTTTGTGCCAGAGGGATTGAGGCTTGCCTCTGTGCTGTTGGGCATATTATAAGCACTTTGTTGCATTTGCATGGTAATGGCTTTATTCTGTCAACAGCCATATTTTTCCTGAATACACAACTGTCATAAAGTAAGCTACTGTGTTCTTTTGCAGTAGCACTAGTAGAACTAAGGTTATCACTAATAATAATTACAATAATAATAATAATAATAATAATACTTAATAAAAAGCCAATGACCTTTACAAGCAGAAATACACCTAACAAATGATTTGCAAATAGAAGAAATAAAAAATAATGTAAAGTCTTGGGGCGGACATGAATAAATCAGTAATGTCATCTTTGTTGTGAGAAGTAAAGAAAGAAATATTTTAGCAAAGAAGCTCAAAATTAGCATTATTGGTGTTGATGTGACTTGTGTCCAGTGTTGGTGTGTCAGACATTTTTAGACACAGTAACAATGAATAAAGCTTTATTACACTCCAAGCGGAAGTAATAATTTACTGAATTTAGGGTTTAAATTAAGGGTCTGGGCTCTCAACAACAACAACATGCTAGCCTGTTAGCTCAGCTAGCTGCTGGGGCAGGGGCCCAAAGTCGGTCCTGGAGGCCGGTGTCCTGCATAATTTGGTAGCTCCCTTCTTCAAACACAGTTCCTGCACCTGGAAATTAATAGGTGAGTATAACCAGGTGAGCTTAATCAGGGAAATCACCAAACTGTACTGGGAACCGGCCTCCAGAACAGGTGCTACATCGTTTTCTGTGACCGTCGAATTTTGTGCCCTTAGGGGGAGCTGTTTCACATTTTCATGATGAATCAACGTAAAGTCCCAACGTGCCTGCGCTTGCTACGCGGTTTACGTAACACCGATGGCCCCTATCAGATTATGTGACCCTCTCATAACTGGTGTAAAACATGTTATAGCGTGATCAGATCTTTTCCAGGGGATATTTTATGCAACCATATTTTATAATCAGTACAGATTTTGTAGATAAGTTCAACAGGCTGGTGCTGGCGGAGTGGTGACCTTGCCAGTTTCCAAAATACAAGCCTCTTAGTTATGGTACCAGTAAGTATGAATAGCATGACCAATGACTACTATATAATAAATTCAATTATGAGATGAAAAGTAGCTTTTACCGATATACATTATCTGTATAATGTAAACAGTAACGAAACGTGCGATGTCACTTTAAGAGTGATACATAAACTGCGTAGCAAGCGCGTGCACATTGGGACTTTACGTTCATTCAGCATAAAAATGTGAAACAGCACCCCCTCAGGTCACAGCATTCGATAGTCACAGAAAACGGTGTAACACCCCTGTGCTGAGGTGTAGCTTAGCCTCCGCGACTGCTAACAAGGACGCTGTCATTACAAAATAAGCTTATATTCGCAAAACATTAAGATGTTAAACGCACCATGTCACTGTGCTGGGCCATGTAAGTTAACGATTATCGGAAATAAAGGTAACTTTTAAAATACCTTCGGCTTGTTCTAGTGAATTCATCCTCTCCTGTCCAGGCCGCGCTGTGACTCAGTCCTGCAGCGGAAGCGCGATTCTCATTGGTCGAACCGCCGTTACGTCACTCTTTAAAGCGCTGCGCGTGCGTTCGAGGAGATCTATTCTACTAGTGCTGCACACTTCACCATACTAGTCATATCAGGAGTTAAATCTGCAAAGAAACGCTGTGTAATCTCTTCCTGATTTCTAAGTGTATATTCGGTTTCACAACTATCAGAAATGTTTTATGACCATAATTGATACCTTAGATCAGGAAACTAGGTCCTAGGTTTACCACTGATCTTAAGCAGACTTATATATATATATATATATATATATATATGTTTTATCAGGATTAAGAACATGAATTAACCTTCGAGCTGGATCTATCATAGGTATTGCATTGAAGCTTTTCAAAAAAATGATTACAGTTAACCGTGGGCAGTGTCTGAGGAGTGGGACTGCAAAGTTAAAGCAATTTCCACCAATAACTGTAACATTTGCTCTTTTAATGGTCTGTATGTATTCTTAAAAAATGAATTTAATCTCAATTTGCAAGTATCCAGAAGACCACTAGATGGCAATGTTTAATAGAAGCAAAAAAAATCTTTTCAACACTTTTCAACAGTTTTAATTTGTGGACCATTTGAGTTATAATCAGCTTAAGATTTAAAAATCATTATATTAAAATCAGCAGTGAGTGAAAAAGATTCTTCTTATTATTTTCAGATTGTAGACTTGTAGATTAAAATATTAAAATACTGTGTAACTGATTTTGTACAAGACAGCCCATGCAATAGTATGTTTACTACATTTTATAAGCAGCTTTGTTATTTATAGGCGTCAGTTTATTATGCAACGTCACATTGAACTTTTCTTTCAGTACAGTCTCTATCTCACTGTCCGGTATTTCACTCATCTCCAGGATGTCTGTGTCTTCCTGAGGGTTAAATGTGACTTCGCTGTAGGTCCAGCCAATCAGGGCTCTGAATCCAGTGAGTGTCTGGAGGGAGCAGATGGATTTCTGGGTGAACAAAGACTCAGAACTTGTTTGGAGGAATTCAGTTGTGTTAAGAAAATGGCCAATGTCACGTGGTGTTAACAAGAAGCTATACATGGTCTTCACCAGACGTTTGTCAATGAGGCTGGAGTTGACAAAGGCCTCATTTCGGACCAGTGGCTTCCTCCCTGTCTTCTCTAGGGTCCATCTCTCACCGTCATTCAGTAGACGGAACACCCCCGGAGGTTGAGGTTGGTCT
>JBBIGC010136520.1:0-22357 GCA_037576955.1 Lepidarchus adonis
GTGTGTGTGTGTGTGTGTGTGTGTGTGTGTGTGTGTGTGTGTGTGTGTGTGTGTGTGTGTGTGTGAGTGTGTGTGTGAGTGAGTGAGAAGACCATAGAAAATGTGTAGTATACATCTGTGTAAACAAGAAAGATTAAAAATAAAAGAAAAAGTTAAATAAAGATACAAAAAACAAGAAATAAAAGAAAGCAAAGGCAAAACAAAGAAAGGTGACCGTGAAAGAAGAGTAAGCCAGCTTATGTGTCCTGAATTCTTGCCGTGAAGGCCACAGGAGATCAGTGGGAGTTCAACTGAAAGACAAGGTACAAGAAAGACCAGATTATGAGGGAAGCATGTGAATACAACAGTCTGCTGTACTACACACTCAGAGTGGTACCTACAGTGAGACATAATTCCTAAGAACAAGGAAACAGCGACAATATTCAGATTGTTTGTGAACTGCTGGTATGTTTGGCCCTTTTAACCAGATCACGTATTCTTTGATGGAAATTCATTGGCAATAACATTTCACCAATTGTCACAATCTGACATTGCTATGAAAACTTGACAACAGGGAAACTGGAAAGCGCATTTCCTTATGGAAGCCCAATTCCCACTGTAAATAAAAAGTATGAGGCTTCAATGTTCAAATAGTGATTAATACAGTAGAAAAACACTCCTTAAAGTAAAGGTGCCCTAAAATGCCATTTCTCACAGAAAAAGACCACTTTTGGTTTGATACAAAACCAAAAGCACAATCTAAATTGCAATACACCGTTATAGGTATCCAAAATTGGGAGCATATAATGAACATCAATAATACTTACAGATCACGGATCTTCATGTTTGACAGCTCATCTATTCCAACTTGTGGGTGTGTTGTTACAGCAAATCCAAACTAAGTGGACTGTCAGTAAAATGTACATGATAATACTAGTGTTGCTTTATTACTCTAAATGTTGGTAGAGTAATTTGTGACCATGAAAGGGTTTAAATGTTTTCCAAGAACTGTATGTCAAAGTCAAAAAACCTTCAGAAACCTTTTTCTTTTTAAACAGCGAAACCAGTGTTATGTCAGGAACCTCTATTCACCATGGGTCAAGAGCAGACCTGACTCACTTTTAACAGCCAAGAAACACAGGCAGGGCTTAAGGGCAGGTTACAGTAGTTTCTCTTCTAATGGAATATGATTACTTGGGTACTGAACAATGACAAAAGAAAGAAAATACTGATTATCCAAAATACTACTGATGAATTCTGGACCCAAGTGAAAACATTCTTCATGATGCGAGGGTGATTGGAGCTGTCAGCAGACTGTGGGCTGACACGGCCAGGGGAGAGGCTTTTGTAACTGATGATTTTACTGTCAGAGAAGACAACAAACAAAAGAGGTGAGTAACTTGTATGTGCTAATGAATAAACCCAAGAGCACAATGAGTGAAACTGACTGAGAGAGGCAGAGTATGTGTGTGAGTGAGTGAATGAATGTGAGCTTTTGTCTCCTTGCCACTTGGCAATGGGGAGAAAGTGCCAGGATAAAGACAGACAGCTTTAAAAACACAGGCCACACTCTGCAGTGCGACTCCACTCATTCTCATCTGTGCACAGACACACACAGGCATGTGCACTCAGATGACAGAAAAACAAAGAAATAACTGTCATCAGCGATGCCGGTCACTGAGCTTCAGTAATACAAATGCTTTGGTTCCTGGTAAAGCTAGATATGTGAAAGCATTTGGTTCTAAAGTATGGCATGTGTGCATGTGGTTTCAAAGGTATGTCTGTGCCTGTGTGCGTGTGTATGTGTGTGTGTGTGTGTGTGTGTGTGTGTGTGTGTGTGTGAGAGATCACACAGCACTGTAGAATATACGCCTGTGTTTGCATTGGTGTACACGTGCTCTCTGTTTACTGTCTGAAAGGCTTGACCCAATCTGTCCCAACATAAAGACAGCAGTTCTAAAACTGCAGGGTGGACAGAAGAACAGTGGCCAAGACAAGCTGATGAAAATCATAGACTATTGATGTAAACCTGTGAAGTCACAACTAGGACTGAACATTGATATTTAATACTTTTTATGATTGTTAATGAATTACTTTAAAATAAACAAATACTGTTAATTGTTTGACAAAATTGTTGGTACCCTTCCATTACAGAAAGAAAAACCCACAATGGTCACTGTAATAATTTGAAACTGACAAAACAAATAATACATAATTTACTGAGAATTAACAAATGAAAATCAGACATTGTTTTTAATTGTGGTCCAACAGAATTATTCTAAACAACAAACTCATGTAACTGGTCTGGGCAAAAATGAAGGTACCTCTAGAAAAGACTGAAAATACTTTGACGGGAGGGACAGCTTAAACTAAGATGTGTCCTGTAATTTACATCACGTGTGTCTTCAAGCTTGCAGTCAGCCAGTCTGTCTATTTAAAGGGTGAAAAGTAGTCACTGTGCTGTTTGATATTATGGTGTGAACCACACTGAACATGGACCACAGACAAATTATTGTTTAGAATAATTGTTGGACCACAATTCAAAAGCAAATGTCTGATTTTCGTTTGTTAATTCTCAGTAAATTGTTCTGTATTATTCATTTTGTCAGTTTCAAATTATTTCAGTAACAGAAGGGTACCAACACTTTTCCACGTCTATAGGCCTGCTACTTGACTAAACTAAATTTATGGCGTTACATTTGTGGTAAAAGTCACATGCACAATAAAAACTGTTTACAAGTGAATTATATTCTTTCACATGTGCAAATATTAACTACCATGCGCACAGAATGAGTCAACAACCGAGATGAATTTACTGAACTTCGAGCGAGAAAGAAACACGAGAGCAAAATTTCAGCATCCATGCAAATAAAACGAAGCACATGCATGGAGTGTATTTTTGCTCTGACTTTTGACAATTTGGGCAGGAACCACGGAAGGCATTCTCTCATGATTGACCACTTTTCACCTTGATCACACCTCCACGGACTTCACGGTGCCTTGATTAACAGCTTCCCTTATCTAAACATTTGTTAACTGCCGAAAACATTTTGTAGCTATGAACAACTATATTGACATCAGAACAAGCAACCTGTCCAGTTAAGGACATAGCAACTGCAGCTGAAAAATATTTAGTCTTATGCAAAAGTTTGGGCACCCCTTGATAAATAACAAATTTTAGCTATTTTGTTGTTGAAAAGATGTTAACAGACTTGCTAGGAAATGGGGAAAAAATGCACACTATTTTCAAAAAATTGATGCATAGTTATTTTTTATGCCATAAATTGAAAATAAATAAATAAAAAGAAACATTATTATGGCACTGTGCAAAAGTTTGGACACCCTACATAATCAGTACTTAGTAACACCTCTGGCGGATATTGCAGCTTGCAAAGTCTTTCAAATCTTGTACTTGGGATTTTCTCCCATTCGTCCTTGTAAAAGGCTTCTAGTTCTGTAATATTCTGGTCTTATTGTATGCACAGCTCTTTTAAGATCATCCTCTTTTCAGCTTCAGCTTTTTTTACAGATGGTGTGATGTTTGCTTCCAGAATTTGCTGGTATTTCTTATGCTGGTGTTAATTACTCCTGCATAAGAAAGAGATTGGAGAAAAATTGTCCTGCATGGCAGAGTGCCATGACAAAAACAACTGCTGAGTAAAAAGAACACTAAGGCTTGTATCAATTTTGGCAGAAAACACCCTGATGATCCCCAAGACTTTTGGGAAAATACTCTGTGGACTGATGAGACAAAAGTTGAACTTTTTGGAAGGTGTGTCCCCCATTAGATCTGGGTTAGGGTAGAATCAAAGAAGTTGGGTAGAAGCAGCATTGCATTTCAGAAAAAGAACATCATACTAACAGTAAAATATGGTGGTGGTAGTTAGATGGTTTAGGGCTGTTTTGCTGCATCAGGACCTGGAAGGCTTGCTGTGATAAATAGAACCATGAATTCTGCTGTCTACCAGCCATCTTTTCGTGACCTCAAGTTGAAACAAACTTGGGTTCTGCAGCAGGACAATGATCTAAAACACATCAGCAATTCCACTTCTGATTGGCTGAAGAAAGACAAAATTAAGACTTTGTAGTGGCCTAGTCAAAGTACTGAGCTGAATGAGATGCTGTGGCATGATCTTAAAAAGGCAGTTCATGCTGGTAAACCCTCCCAATGTGGCTGAACTACAAAAATTCTGCAAAGATGAGTGACCAAAACTCCACTGTGCTGTTAAAGACTCAATGCAAGCTATCAGAATAGCTTGATTGCAGTTGTTGCTGCTAAAATGGCCCAACCAGTTATTAGGTTTAGGGGGCAATCACATTGTCACACAGAGCAATGTAGGTTTGGATGTTTTTCCACCCTTAATAATAAAAAAATTCACTTAAAAAAGTGTTACTTGTGTTGTCTTTGACTATTTAAATTTGTTTAAAGATCTGAAACATTTAACTGTGACAAATATGAAAAATAAATAAGAATACAGGAAGGGGCAAACACTTTCACACCACTGCATGTGGATGGAACCGTCTGCTGCATGTATATAATTACTAAATTAATCACTATAACTGTTTGCAATGTAGTATCATTCCTAGTACCAGATCATAGTATAGGTATTGGTATCTGTTCTGAGATGTGTTGAATGATACCATGACCTACTGATAGCAATTCAATTACAATTTGTACTGCTGCAATACTAACAACTTGTCAAATGTCCAGAAGAACTTCAGCGCCTGTTTTCTGATTTTAGGCAACAAATACAGAAAATGAATAGCTATGAAGTATAACATTATATAAATGGAAGAATATGCAACACTAAAGAGTATGACCATGTAAGACAGGGATATAAGGAAAATAAATCATATTGGAGTAGCAAGTCTCAGTCTCTCTCAAGATCAATTTGTATTTTCTGTCCCTAGAGACACTCCATGAAAACATCCGGATCCCCAGCATTCCTGTTTGCATCACTCACTCTCCTACAACCCTACATCTTATTTTCTTCCCTCAATCTCCTGCAGTACAGTCTCTCTGTCAGGCTGTGGTGAGATGGGTAGTGCAGACAGGAGAGACTGAAATCTGACCTGCTGACTGCCTGCTTTTATTTATTGAACAGGACTGATTCCATGCCAACAATGGGGAGTAGTGTTCTGCCCCTCTCCACTATAGCTTTGCCCCCAGCACACATTCAGACCTGGAAGCTTCCATATTGTGGCACCTTTCTGTTGTTGCTTTTTATATTACCCATTGCCTGTTTACTGTACAGGCATTGTGTGTACCCACATTGTGCATACATAAGAATGCTGCCTCTACAAAAATGCTAATTGCATTCATTCCCAAAGTTCTAACAGGTGGGGCACTGGATCATTCCAGGGAAGCAAACAGGCTTTTACTTTTCAGCAGAGGACAGAAGGTGGGAGAAGGCAGCACATAGTTCAAATAAAGGCTTATGATTATAGGTGTTACAAGAGAACAGAGCTGAGCAAAACAAAAGCTGATACTTGATGCTAGTGATAGATATATTCATGAGGGTGTGCTAATAAATAACAGGTTAACATGCCTGTTCCATTTGTACAAATTCAAGATATTACAAAGGAAATAATACAGAGATTTCAAACAATAAAGACTTCACAACTTAACACTTATAGTCCTACTCCGTTCCCAGAGAACTTTCTGTACTGTTCAAGTAGTTACTGCATGAAAAGCTTTAGGATGTGGGCGTCTGTTAATAAAGGCATGTGAATGCTAAGATTAAGGGGTTAAAACTGTATACAGATAAGGCCAAACACAGCTGATGGACTTCCGACGTGTGCTGAAACTGAGAGCACCATGATTTTAGGTGGTCCACAGCAAGTAAAAGGGCAGACAAGATTTTAAACAGCTTCCATTACACACATGATCATACTCAACCACAATTCTTACTTCTCTTTTTCTCCACTCTGTTCTGTCCCTCTGTCCCAACTGGGTCTCAGAAACAAAAACAGCAATTCCTTTCTTGTATTTCCTGTGTAACACCACACATGTTCCATCCCATTGCTCTCTAAACTCTTCTACTTCCTCATTCTGTCATTGCTCCATAATATGGTGTGTTTCTAGGTGAACATCATGTACAAGGGTAATGGATGTTGGATCTTTGGCAGCAAAGAGGGAGTTTTTTGACATAAAGCCACAGTACATGAGGGAAAAAGAGTTGAAGTATTTTACCAATGCAAAACATTTATAGGTAGGAGGCGCAGGAGGAGGAGGAGGGGGAGGAACACTCCCCAAATCGACATGGTAGCTATGGTTTCTGCAAACTGTACGAGCAGACCCTCTGAAGTGCTCTCTCTCTCAGGCAGTACACAGCACATAGCTAAACACGTGATGTAGCCAAAGAGGAGGCTATTGGACTACTGCCCACCACCTAAGTCTCCCATTCCCAAATCCATCTGCCTCAAGTATTACATAATAAAAGAGTAATCTTCCCTGAAAAATATAAGAACAAAACAAATAATGGTGAGTTAGTTATGAGTAGTGTTTAAATATAATCATCTGTCCTGTGTAAGCCAATCAGAGTAAAGAAATTGGCAAACATCTTTGTGAAAATCATGTGCTGCTTTATCCTAATGCATAAAATAATTATATAATGTAGATATTAAACTATTTACATGCCTGTTATAAACATTCCACTTACAGAACTTAATGCCAAGTGATGTGACTGGTCCCATAGCAGTAAAATGACGAGGGGAAACCTGAATACAGACTCCCCCCAAAAAATGCTGCATTGTCCTTCAAAAATATTAAATTTTCAGGAAGTGGTGAGGCACTTCATGGGCATCATTGTAGTAGTTTTTTCACATTCACTTTTCACTTTAAACCCAGTCTGTAGACATGAAAGCCTCAATTAACATCACATAAAATAATAATTCCCATACAGGGGCTAGTAAAATGTGCATAAAACATTTTTAATCTGACTTTTTTTTTTTACAATACAATGGTCCAAAATCTATAATCTACAATTATAGCATTATAAATCAAATGTCTCCATTTTGGATGTTTGAAACAAACATTTTATCCTGTTATTTATGAGGACAGTAATGAGCCAGATGGAGACATTGAGAAACTCTGCAGGTGAGGGAGGTGATGTGGCATTCACACTCTCTCCAAAGAAGCTTCTAGAAAAAGCCATTTTAATCAAAAGCCCAGTAATCAAGCTACCATAAAAGATGACCTTCCACAGCAGGCCACAAATCTTTTCCCGTGACAAAACCAAAGAGCAGAGTAGTGACACAAGCTCTCCAAATACCACATCCATTTCAGAGCCATGTACTTGCAGTTTCTCTCACTCAGCTCTTAATTTTACTTGGCTTGTGGCAGATAGTCACATGGAAAGTCAGGTGGTTCAGGGGGTTGCTGTATCTGTGTCACACAAGACATTCTGACAAGCTATCAGTCACTTCGGAGAAAAGGAAAAAAGTAATTTTAATGGAAACAAGATACTGAACACAAAGCTGATGTTAGAATTGACACTGCAGGTTTATACACAAGCCATCACCTGTTGAATGGGATTACACACAAGAACTATAGGATTCACTCACACACCACATGAAAGAAACGTGAGCCCACTGTTGACAAGGCAAAGCTCATGTGCCAGCTGTCACTCTAGTTTTAAGCCCAACACTTCTGTTCAGTTAAAGTGGGTTTTTAACTTGATATTTGTTAAGTGTACACATATCCAAGACCAATCTAGCAGTAGTGTCAAGTGCAGGTTGTGCATGCCCTTAAAAATTAAGCAGAGCATCTGCAAGATGAAATACCACAATAAATACTGGAGAAAGTATACCATCTGTTACATCTGTGGCTTCCAGCAGCAGGATCCTTTCTCTCCTGTTAAATAGTAATACCGTCTTCTCCTGTGTCATTGTGTTAGTTTTTCACCTTGTTGTGGTAAATGAGAAGAAGACAAAGAAAACCTAATGATGTTGGCAGATAATGTTTTGGATCAGACCTTCCCTCCAGCGGATATATTATAATTTATATATTTATAATTCTCCAGACAAACCAAAGGAATGTGAATGACAATATAAATTTATATATATACACACATTGGGCAAGGGACTTCCAGGCTATTTGGTCTGCACACCAGACTGAGGAAAAATGCAAAGAATGAATGTCTTCTCTCAAAAACCTACTAAATGTTAAGGATTCCATGCATAGATATAATGCATAATTTAGCATATATATAATAATGGTCAGAAAAGGTCACAATGTCACAAAACCAGTCTACACCGACCCAGAAATATGGCAAACAGAATAATAATTAAAAAAAGGTTTAGAGCTTTAAATATCTAATCAACATTCACAGAAGTCAACAAGTGTCCCCTAAGCAGAACATCCTTTCATCTCCTAATAGCAGCATAACTACAGTACTTCCAATGTCAAATGAGAACAGTACACCAATGTTACTTAAATCAATAATTCAGATCTTCCCTGTGTCAGGTTTCACTTTTTCGAGTGAATGTCACATGCTGCCTAACTAACCTTTTACAAAGTACAACAATTAGATAAGAAGAGATTCTTGTGTTCTTTTAAGGCATCAGTAACAAAACTGAATTTATCAGGAATTAACAGCAGAGGAAGACAAAGCAATACATAAAAACACAGAATCTGATGATGGGAAAAAGCATAAAAATGTGGCCTGGCCTTTAAAAGGAACACCCTTAGTGTCACTTTGCACAATATGCACTAAATGGTAGAACATTACATATTTACTTATATACAAGTGAATACTTATGCTTTTTGATTTCTCCATCAAATTTGACAACCAGAAGACCAGGGCCAATCCTCTAATAAAAGCAATTACAATAATCCATGCCTTAAGAAGCTTATTCAGCCCTACTGGGTGAGCACCGCAAGTGGGAGAGCATGAACAGCACATGTCCAACAGCCACAGCGAGTCATAGCTCTCTTTGTAAAGGCATCAGGTGGCGAGACAGTTGTCAACAATTGCCATTCGACAGGTGACAAGCAGCAAAATCAGACTGCTGACATGTTTCTTCAAACACACCCCCAGTCCAATAAAACCATGTTCTTGACAGCCAGACCACAGTGTCCTTCATTCAGTCATGTTTTGAAGTTGGTTTCCCCAGTCCCACAGCTGAGTCTGAGCCAAACTGGGCAATTCGCTCTCCAGTCACATCACAAAACCACCTTCTAATTGACATGCACATGGCGTAGCTTTGGAAATCAGGAAATTCTTGAGCTTACAAAGGGCTCTGCATGAGGTTTGGCTTTACCTCCATATTTATGACTGTGAAAACCTATAGGAAATATAACAGAGAACCAGTCTATAGGAAAGAACAAGTGACTTCATACACATGGTGCAGTTCAGGTGTGGATGACTATATGACTGCACATGTAAAATGTCTATTGTGGGCTCCACAAAAATATATCATGACAGTTCAGATGAAAGTTCACAAGACAGAAAAATAAATACATTAATACAAAACGGCTGGCAACAATAACTGACATTAAAGCTAGAACATAATGCTAGTTTTAGATTAAATGTTGTGGTAATATGGAAGAAGAGGATCATCAAAGTATACTGGTATTTTGACTAGCCCAGGGTAACAGACACATACTCTGCAAACACGCTTATATCCATTCTTCATTATTATTGCTTATTTTTCTGCTCAAATTGTGTTGGAAGTGCAATGTAATACTGTTTGCCATACAGTAAAATTTATTATTTTTTTTAGCATACAAACAAATAAGTAATGCTTATCCATCAAAGACAATTCTAATGTAATTTCCTTCAGAATTGTGTTCAGAGTCAGAAGCAATAACATGTCCTAGATGGAAGCAAGAGAAAATTGTCAAAGTATACAGGTATTTTGACTAGCCTAGGGTAACAGACACATACTCTGCATGCGCAAACACGCTTGTTCAACAACGCCTAATCATTCTATTACTTCCGTGAACAAATATTTGAAAAGATATTAAACCACTAGAGGCAGCATGGCTTTAATCAATTAGACATTAGTGAAAGATTAGGTAAAGCAGCATGAGCAGTGTTATTATGCCAGCATTTCCACATCATCACACGTACGCAAACACGAGCCTGAGGAAGGAAGAGTCCGTGTTAACGGTTTGGCTCTGTCAGAGCAGAACGAACTGGATATAAAAAGTAACTCTACCACTTCTGCATGCTATAGGACTGTGAAATACATATGATTGTCTATAACGAGAGAAAAGTCTGAACAGACCTACCTGTGTGCCAAGTGAAGTCCTGGATGTAGCCCCTCGCTGCAAGCCGCTAGCCAGGGATGAGCTCTTAGGAAACTTTTTCTATCCGCTCAGTGCTGTGCTTTACTGCCATTCATTTTGTACTTCTATTATTAAAGGGTCTGTAGCCTATATTTTGTCCCCACACACTCGTTGTTGGTGAGTGTACACAGCGCTGGACTCAGCTGTCATCTCCCCCCGCCCGGAGGCTCCAGCAAGCTGCTCCCTGCTCCCTGCTCCCTCCATGGTGACATCAACACCGCCCTCCAGCTTTTCGCTAACACACACATAACACACGCACGGGCCCTGCTAAGAGGCTGCCTTACATATGCCTGACAAAAAAGCCCAGAAGCAGGATTTTACCCAATTCTAACACCTGAACAACAACGCATGTACAGTATTCCTAACGCATTTATTTCTGTGGTGTAACGCCAGTGATCTATTTACTTTCTGCTTCTTTCTTTTGTACAAATGTAGGATTATGTATTTTGTTTCTTTTACAGGAAACTTTAGGTTTAAAAGTCACGTGATCACGTTAGTCACGTTAAGTCATTTGTAAATATGTGTTTTTACATACTATGTGTACAAACAGATGAAACGCATGTGATATTTCTGTCAGGTTATTAGAGAAAAACACTTTTTTATATACAAAAAGTAAAACCCAGAATTGGCAGGTATTGAAAATTTGTCTAATATAAATTTTATCCCACAGTAAGGATTTGTCTGCAACACTTTGAGTACCCCTTACTTTTGAAAATTGTTCAGTTTAAAAAGCCCAGCATCCAGGTGATGTGCAAGCCAAGGCCAAAAGCATATGCCAGCCAGCATCACATCCCTATGTCCCCTTAACTCGGTGGTCTGGTGCTAGTAGTTTTTCCCCAAACTCGTGTTTGCAAACCTACACTGAAAAACATTTATAATAAATAAATAGTATTTGGATGAGTCGTCACTAACACTTTTTTGACTAAACTAATGTCCAACTGACAATTTATGTAAATTCAAATGTTACCTGCATGCACTACATGGTCTTCTTCTAGCCTGACTTCCAATGAATTCCTAGAAATTGTTGGTAAAACATTTAAATTTAATCAATTAAATCTTCCTCATCAAAACACATCTGAACCCCCTCCCAGCAGACTGTGACTTTGGTGACTGAAGTACAAGTAAATGTTATTAAAGTAATTAAAAAAAACTACACAGGAAAAAAAATCAACTTCTTAATACATCCAGGTTCTGTTAACAAAAAAAGTGCAGTTATATTCTTCTCGTTTTGAGATTTACAGCCAGTGTAAATTAGAGACAACTTGATACACTTTGTCTTTATCACATAGCATTACCAATACAAAAACATTGACATCAGTTGACATAGGTCCAGTAAGTTTTATCAGGGAGGCTATCATGTTCACACTTCTCCAACACTCGGCTAACGCAGCAAGAAACACATGGTTAAGGACATGACATGACATCACACAATTTGAGTGTGTACTGTTTCCAGAGGTGGTAAATTCAGGTGTGGGAAGTAGAAATCCTTCCCAGGATTTTGTTCCAAATGCTTGGCTTCTCTAAAGACCTCAGATTCATTCTCTCCCATACAATATACAATCTGATCCAGTATTTTCTGCTGATATTGGCAGGATATTGGATCAGTATTCTTTTAAAAGTATATTTTCAACCCAACCCCTTTCCCCTACCATCTTGCCATATTTGGGACCGTTCTGAAGATTGCTCTGGCCACTGGCCTAGTTCCGGTAAGTGTGTCTTTGGGACATTTTGTTAAAGTGTACAGGTGGGTAACTCTGGTCCGATAGCGCTGGTGTCCTGCACGGCTTGATGACTTCCCTGCTTACTTGGTTCATCTCACCGGTTAATTTCTAGGTTTAGTAAGTGTGTTTGAGGTGGTGAACTACCAAACCATGCTAGAAACTAGCCCTCAAGACCGGAGCTGCTTACACCTGGTATTGAACAACTGTGTGTAACTGTTTTAAAGGATTCCATGATTAGAAATGAAACTTTTTTTTAAATTGGCATGGGGCTGTGCTTAATACTCAGTACATACGTCCAAAGAGAGAGTGCTGATTGTAGCTAGATGCTTTTACTGCACTGCTTTCTAGAAATTAGTTATGAACAGCTGAATACTTGAAAGCCCATCCTTGCTGAGAGACAGACTGATGTTCTTAAGTCAATCAGTGTCATGTGCAAGCTTAGGTAAGGTAAGGTTTGTGCTGTGTCAACATTAAATTTGGCTTCCTTAAGCAAAGCAACAATGGAAGGAAACTTTCTGGGAAAGCCATGTCATGAGGTGAAAACACAGCAAAGATTTAAATCATACACACTCACATACAGAGCACTAACACTTGTTTTCATTGTGCTCTCATTGCAGCTTGAATAGAAAATAGATTTTGAGTCATTTATATCATCTCCCCTTTTAAAGACATGCAGCTCATTAGTCAAGTGCGTCAAACTTACAGCATGAACAACCTACAGCTGACTTTGACCTCAGGCTGGTGATATTGTTTAGTAAAGCAGCTGTTAGAGTATGTAGAAAGCATCCTTTGTCACAAGCTGGTCAATGAGTCCGAGCTGAGTCACTATAAGCTGACAGAGTGGAGGAGGTTATTATAATATCTGTTGTAGCACTGACCACATTAGTGCATTCAGCTCAGTGTAAATTCCTCTGACACTACACTGCCCACTGCTTCTGTGGGAAAACTCCAGAGCAGTCACGCTCAGCCTGTGTGAAAAGCTTGTGTTGTCCTCTCCCCTACACTGACATTTTCATTGAGAGAGATCATGTGAGCTTTCAGCTCTTTGTATCCATTCTTCGTTATTATTGCTTATTTTCCTGCTCAAACTGTGTTTGAAGTGCAATGAAATACAGGGGCACCGGGATTATTCAAAACATACTGATAATAGACAGGCTGAGGGAGAGAGAGGAAACATTAAAAAATAATTATTCTTTTAGCATACAAAGCTTGTCCATCAAAGACAAGTCTAATGTCATTTCCTCCAGGATTGTGTTCAGATTCAGAAGCAAATGGGAGCAAGCGAAAATCTAAATAAAGAAAAATGAAGAACTGCAAAATGAATCTCACTGACAGTATAGAACTGATGACTCTATACATGTATATATCATATTTCTAAGATAACAAAGTTTGTGCAGTTGTATTACAGTGATAATCTGGTACTTTGTAACACATTTTCTCATATTTCTCATTTCTAATATATTTTTAAACTGCTGGTACTTTCTAAAATGATCTATATAGTATGTGTTTTTCCATCTTTAGCCACTCTAAAAACAGGGGTGTGTGTCCTATCCCTTCTGTTTCCGGCAGCAGGGCACACTGTGCAAGGTCCATTACATTCCTGAAGTGCGTTTTTCCTTTTCCTGCTTGTCAGTACAGTACTTTTGTTTTCTGTCTGGTTTTCATCCATGGAAAAAACAATGGAAAATCCAGTTCACTTTTAAAATAAATACACCTAAAAATAACTCTGACTTTTGCAAACAGACCTTAGAAGTTTTACATTCGGTTATAATGTTAGGATTTTAGAGAATTATACATTCCTATGGAACACTACACAAAGATTTGACTAAAGTAAATTTTTTGACTGTTTTTTGGAGTTTTGACTGAATTTCTTTTCTAAATTGCTGTCAGGCATTTGATGAGCATTAGTTTTAAGTGGACAACACTGACCTCTGGTGTACAAGATAACAAACCCTCTTTGAGTCTTTGTATTATTATAATTTATTCCTTGGTGGATTGATTCTCTCTCTGATTTCTAATAACACTATATATGTAAATTAAAAAACAATGTATTCTAATATTGCTGAGATTACCATGCTCCTTATTACTGTAAAACTTTTAAAAGTTTGAACAAACTTTCTCTCCAACAACCAGGGGGAGCCAGAAGGACACATAGACCCAGGCTAGGAATCAGCTCTGTAATTGCTATACTCTTGCATTTTATTGTTTATTTTCCCCTGAAGGCCACATATAAGCCTTATATTGATTCATGTATCTGAGAAATTAATGTTTACACACAAGACCACACAAGGTGTGTTTTTCTAGGAATTTGAGGTCAGGTGCATGAAAATCTCAGACAGGAAAGTGTCCTTCAGTGTGTAAGCATCCTAAATAAGTTTAAATAAGCAGCGTCATGGCTACTGCTACTGAGCATAAAAAGCCAGAGCACAACAAGCTAGCACAGAAGAGTGTAATCCAGTCTAAAATGAAGGGAATATGACTAGGGGATGAAGAATATGTCTATAAAGTCCAAAAAGAGAAAAGGTATTGCTGCAATAGATTTTTGTTCGCCAGTCAGAGAATGCAACTTCCATGTACCAGACATTTGGGTCTAAAAATCTATCGGAGAAACAGGTTTCAAAGAAACATCACTAATCCATGAATTTATTTTAATTTAACTAATCCATTTTAATTTAATGTGTGTGTGTGTGTGTGTGTGTGTGTGTGTGTGTGTGTGTGTGTGTTTTAAATTTGAAAATTTAACCTACCATACAAAGATAGAAATTCACAAGACTCAAAAATATATCTGTTTTTAATGTATACATTATTAATTTTTTATTAATCAAGTTGTAACATGTCACAGAAATCTGACTAAGGACCCATTTACCATCATATTTGATGACAATTTTTTTTGCTTGTTTTTCTGGTCTCTGATCTCAGTCCTGTTGCTCATTGTCTGTAAGTGCTGATGTACTATGTGTGTTGCACTTCATAGTGTTGCCTAATTACCTTAATTATAGTATCAATAATATGCTGGCTCAATCACTGGATTTATCCTTATTAATTAACACATACATTTCTTATGTATTACATAAATATGACACTCAAGAATGTCCCTGTGTACAAAACACTCTAGTCAAGATCTATACAAACTGAGGACTGAGGAAGTATACTGTGTTTCAGTGGAACAGAAAAGGTGAGGCTCGAAGCAGAGTTAGCCTGCACCTCTCCACATTCTTCAGCTCCTTCTCATTTCTGGGAAGGAAACAGGAGTTTATCTTTGTTGAGGGAAGTGTCCTTCTGTTTTTTTTATCTTGGGCCAAGGTTAGCTGGAGGAACCTTGGCAGCTGATGAGATTTTCTTGCCTGGATGGCCCCTCATAGTCAAGTTTGTGTCTGTTGGTGCAGGTTTCAAATAGAAGTGTAACTGAGGAAAAACAGAAAAATATGAGTGCACACTGATTCGTAGAAAAAAACATTAACTATTTTATAAGTATTAAATGGATATAATTTAGTATTTCTACAGTAGGAGTTGAAAAGAATTGCTCAAATGTCTACAATTTTGGGCAAATGTGAAAAGAGTGGAGTGAGCTGTGGATCTCTGCAGCTCCTCCAGAGTTACCATGGGCCTCTTGGCTGCCTCTCTGGTTAATGCTCTACTTACCTGACCTGTCAATTTAAGTGGGCCGCCATGTTTTGGTTGGTTTGCAGCCATACTAGTTCCTATTTCAGACGATAGACTGATCAGTGCTCCCTGACCTATTCAAAAAGTTGGGATGTTTTTGGTTTTTTAAAACTACCCCTGCTTTATAATTCCCATAACTTCATCCCTGGCCTGTCTGGTGTTTCTGTTTTATGACGCTCTTTGTTCTCTAACAAACCTCAAAGGCCTTCCCAGAAGAGCTGGATTTATACTGAGATTAAATTACCCACAGGTGGATTCTATTTACTAATTAGGAGAAGGCCATTGGAGAAGGGTATCAGAGTAAAGTGGGCAAAATACAAATGCCCCCTTAATTCTCTGATTTTTTTTTGTAAAACACCATGGATAATTTTCCTTCCACCCCACTTCCACTTCCATGTCTATCACATAAAATTCTAATAAAATGCATTTAAATTTGTGGTTGTAACATGATGAAATGTTGACGAGATCAAGGGGTATCAAAACTTTTCAAGGTACTGTATAAATTTGCTAAATAGCTGGTGATTCTAATCCTGTCTGCTATTAAAGTATCAGTCTGTGGCGGCTGTTTTAAACACCTGAACAGTACAAATGGATTAATCTCTTCAATTCTAAAGTATGTGAACCCATAACCATACAGTAAGTCTTCACTCTTTCAACTTCATGAATATATTATTCACTAGTTGCTGAAAAAAAAACTAAGAAGAAAGAAGGAAAAAAAAGAAAGTGTGTGTGTGTGTGTGTGTGTCTTGTATTTTATGTTCCCAAATTGCAGACTCTATCAGGAATTGTGTACACATTCCTTGAAATGTTGTTCCCTAAACTCCAATAATGGACACCATACATTTTGTTGGATATGGGGAGACTAGTGCTTCATGTATATTTTTATGTGCAATCCTTTAGGAATGCAATTTATGCTTGATGTACCCAGATTTTGTACAGTTAAACATTTTAATCTTTTCTTTTTTTTAAATGAAAGCGCCCAGTGGTTCTTTACATGTCAAGTGTAAAGATCCCAAGATAACATCTAAATAAACCTTGCCACTTGTTTTCTACTTTTGCTGCCTCATGGAAGTTTTTAGAAAATTTCAACTTCAATGTTATTTTGCGCTTTAACTTACATTCTTAAATGGCACTTTCCTCCAACTAAATCCGTTGCTGTGCTTCTTGCACTACCTAGTATAATCTATAGCTGTGAATAAGTGATGGGTTCAGAAGACTTAAGAATTAATGTGCTGGATAAGGATACTTTATTTTCAAAGCAATCTTCATGAACCAACAATGATTTTGCTTCATTGAGCACCTGTGGCTAATGTAAATAAGGATGTTTAGCTTGTGTAGTCTGTTGCATCAATGTACTGCCTTTGCAAATTTGGACTCAACTTCTGATTTGGACCTGTCCCGTAGGAAAGTCCCGGTCAATTAATGTAATGTGCAACTCAAACCTAAAAACACCATCCAGATCATTACACTTCATACTGATTGAACCCATGCATCCGCATGAAGTGAAATTATTCCCCATTTAATTTGGCCAAACCTTTAATAAACACTGCAAAACATTGAACTTTTGATTTGGTTTATTGGCTAATTCACATACAAATATGGTAAATTATACAATCATGGGCTTAAGCAAGATTTTTTTTTTTTTCAGGGAAAAGCAATGCACTTTGAATAATTTAAATTCAAGGCAAGAAATGTTTCACTAAACGGCCAGCAGCAGAATTTTTTTTGGGTGATCAAATACGCTGATCACTGCTTAGTAAACTGGCTATTGGATCCAATTTCAAATGTTTTAAAGTGACCTGGTTACATTTAGGTTAAGCTGGCCCCGCTCCAGGAAAAACAAACTACACAGAAAATCAGCCAAATGTTAATTGAAACAAATGGATAATGGCAGGAAATCTATCTAGGAATTAATTACTCTACGCTTCATTATTTTCTTCCAACCCCATAAGAAAAAAAACATACATACATAGTAGCCATTTATAAATAATCTTTCAAAATCACTGACCACACCTGTACTGGATGCTAAGTTAATGTCTTAACTCTGTGACCGCCTCTCTTCCACCTCCACCAGTTCAGTGGCGTCTTCAAAGCTAATTGCATTCAATGCAAAAGATGAGCCTGGCAGGAGGTTCGACTCTGACTTCAGAGACGTCAATCTACTTATAAATCTGTCCGGTAAGTTCCTCCTTTCCACTCATTCTCTAGGAGTATTTTTGTGTTTGCGCAAGTATGAGTGTTTATATATACACCAGTGTGTGTGTGTGTGACGTTCGTACAGGGAGAGGGTGGGTGGTTAGACTCCTGTGGGGGCCAGGCGGCTAATGAAGGCGATGCTATTGAGGCACATTCTTCTAAAAAAGGCAGGACAGGCGGGCTTCATCACAAAATGCTCTAAAAGAATCCTCAACTCTGTGAACAGGGTCCTGCCAAGAAACCATAAACATTAAGCTGGACAGTGCGTACTACATTATTGTGAACAGAAATAACTGCCACATCTTGTAAACAAAAGTTTGAGAACAAAGAAAAGCTTACCGACAGTAGGGGTTTCGTCTGGAGGAGTAACGCAAAGTGAGGAACCGATAATAAATGAAGGGCTGCAGTAAACTACCCTGTCCACTGTAATGAGAAACCAATTCGTGAGATCATGATAACATTTATATGTTTAATAGCCTCATATTTTTGTAAATATTTTATTATACATTTTCATAGGACAATGCTGAAGACACTTTGCTATAATGCTGTGTTGAGTTATTTTGAGGAGACAGCAAATTTATGCTGTTTTACAAGCTGTATCTTCAATGTTGTATAACAATATTTACAAAAATGTGGGGGTTTATTCAGTTTGTGAAATACTGTATATAAAACCATGTCTACAAATTCACATTATAACTACCTGAATAGCATGAAGACAGTGGCTGGCATCAAAAAAATCTCATTGCAGGCAATGAACTTGAGGATGTTCAGTTGATTGGCTGTGAGCTTGTTCAATAAATTCCTCACAAACATGAGACTGTCTGGCCCCATTGTCTGGAAGAAAAAAAAAATTCACATATATAAGTTCATAATACACTAGAAACAAAAGCTAGTTTGAAAGGCAGGTTGAGTAAAGACTTACATCCAGAACCTTCTTCGTGTAAGTGGTGGCATGAAGTAGTGAGAAGAGGAACACGGGGAATATGCTCACTGAAATCTTTGGTTAAGGACAGACCTTTCTCACCCATGACTTAATTAAATAAAGTTCTCCTGCTGCTAATACCAGCATCTTAACCATTGCAGGTGAGGTGGCAAAAAGGATACTAGTGATGGGATAGGAGTTAACCAAGATGAGTGAGTAGAGGAGATAATGGCAGCTGTCTTCCTGCAAAGCCTGGGCCAAAAATGCTCTGCTCAGCTGGAAGTGAGGCAGCCTCTGGTGCAGGCGCAGAGCACTGGTCAATGCATTCGCCAAGAGTGCCCTCTGGTAGAAATTAGCAGCTGCCTGGGGCCTGTGAGAAACATGAAGAATAATTTGTGACATGGACAAGCAGTTCAATACTGGGTGCTGTGATCTAGCATGCAAGAGAAACTGAACTCTTCATCAGGTGGCAACCATAAAACCGCTAGATGACAAATGAAATGACTTACCCAAGTAGAGGAAGAATAAACATAATGGAGCAGTAAACTGTGAAGAGCCGTGAGAGCCACATGGCCGTCTCCAGTTTGTTACTCAGTAAGAATTGCTGTAAGACACACGAGCACAATGTTATTATTATTATTACATGTACCATTTTGTATTTTACAGAAGTATTTTGGATTCTTAAAGAGATTCCTGATTCCTGAGAGTCAAGATCAGCACAAATGCTGTACTACTCACCGCAGGCCCAGGCGGCGGAGGCGGCGGTCGCTGCTCTGTGTCAGCCATCTTTTAGTGAAATCTTTTGGTCTTTGCTGTGACAATAGATTAAAGCAACAATTAAAACATTTTTTCAGTTTAGAACAAAAAATACCATTTTAATGTGGGAGATTCTTGATCAAATTGTCTTTTTAAAATGCAGGACAGCATTATGGTGCAAGATGTTTCCACTGTTGCGTCCAGGATTCACCAGCTTTATGAACTAGAGAGGGTAAAAGGAATTCACAAAGGCAGTCGTGCTTACCAGTGGTTATTGGACATCACTATGTGTCACAGCCTAGTATGCAAGAGAATAAAACTCCCTTACAGCTATTAACAATTTTAAAAAGTACATTTAGTATAAAACAATGTATCCAACATTTTAAACCTTGCATTTCACCTAAAAATCCCCATTTGCATAAAACTGGAACAGTTTATAATCTACTGACTATATACAGTATTTTGCATCTTAGCTTGAAAAAAAAAACTTTCACACAAATGGTACATATACAATTTTTCATGGAATTTTTAGTAGAAATTGTCAGAGAATATACAATAATTTTACGGAAACTTTTGCCTACGGATGGAAAGCAGTATCTGTGAGGGGTCCATAGGATATAATGTAAATCTACAGTGTGTTACATTTTAGGGTCGATAAATTTAAATTTAGAAAATATGTACAGTACTGTGGAAAGATCTTAGGCAATTGGGCAAATTGTTTGTTCCTCGAAGAGTGCACATGCAAAAACAAAAGAAAATCTTAATGTGTGTGTGTCAGGAGCTGTTTGAACAGCACAGATTTGATGATTCCTCCTCTTCCGTTTCACTGCCCATTTAGTAAACTATAGGTAATACGACTATATTTCATACAGCTACTAACACGTTAACTACATATATGTGACTATGTGCTGCAAGGTTGTTTATATAGCACATTATCACAGTGTCATTCAATGTGCTTTACAAGGATACTAAGGAAATTAAGAAAACAGAGAAGCAAAAAACAAGCATAGAGAATAGAATTAAAATAAATAAGCGTAAAATAAAATAAAAATAAAAAAATAAAAGATGTGTTTCAACATAAAATATGAAAAAAAAAACCTCTTGAGCTTAATGCCTGACATAGGTAAAATAAGCATAAAAAGCCACATTAAAGTAAAATATGATAGAGAAGAAGAAAAACGAAGGCGAGGACACGTTTAGGGAGCCTAGCCGGTTGGTTAGCTGCGCCGGCTAACTCATTTTATTCCGTTTTTAGACCGACATTTAATACAGTCACATTTAGCTTTATGGTGTAAATATATATCACGGGCAGAATTATTAAACTAATTTATATTAAACCGTTTCTGTGGCTGCATGTGATGCAGGGGTTGTGGCCTGTAATCGTGGAAACATCTAGAAAGAAGCAACGTTGCTAACGCTAGCTAATATAGAGCTAACGCTCTGCTAATATAGTACCTCACAGTTAGCTTCCTAAGCGGACAACCAGGAGAAAACACATCATTTTATGAACACATATCAAGTACAATGCAGTATTCCTATTTCGTGGTACCTACGTTCCCTTTAAGTTTCCAGGGCCACAGTCTTCTGTCAATGGTTGTTGCTGCTAACGAGTCTGATCAGCTGACCTTGCAACTTCTTCTATTTCTTATTGCAAATGGCCGCTCACTCCGAGGGGCGCTACTGCCATCTAACGGTAATTCTTCCCATTACTCTGTACTAATGATGGGAAAAATAATGTAAAAGTGTGTAAAATAAATTGTTAATGTACAAACACACATTAGATCAAATGCAGCTGTATCAAAATTTAGTTTTATATGCTTAGGCGATTGCTCACTGCACAAGACACAGAAAAGTTAATGTGTTTATAAGCAGCAGACTGCACTACAGTACAGAGTGTACAGAATACTGCAGCCAATTTAGATACATGCAATTTTCAGACAATTTAATAAACAATACTTCACCAAACTGTAAGAGAAAACTTATTTTTAAAATGATACAAAATTACTCAGCACAGGCAGCCGGTTTAGTAAAATCACTGCAGAAATATGTTCTTTCTGTAACTACACTCCCAAAATAACTGTGGAAAAAATGTGGTTAGATCTTAATTTGGTCTTAATGGGTTTGTAACTGATTTTCTATATTTTATTTTTTATATTTGTTTATATTAATAAATGTAAATACTGCAGCTGTAGACCCCTTCCAGCTTTAAAAATGATTTTCAAAGTATCTATGAAGTAGTATTTATTTTTTTGGAAACATGAAGGCTGCTAAATTATTGTTTTAATTATTTTAAATATATTTAAATATATATTAATTAGTTAAATGTTATTATTGATTGTTAGTTTGTTTCTGTGATGTTCATTTATTCTTTATTATTTTATTATGCCATTCTTTTTGTTTCACCTGCCTTGTACAGTTGTACAAACAAGCAACAGTAGAAACTGAGAAGACCTGGTGAAGAAAGAACGTAACTTTAACTGTTTACTTAAATAATGGTTATTGTTTTGTATCATCTTTTACAAAAATCACCTCAGTCAGACTGCAATGGAAGGCCGTCATTGGCTTCGTCCTAAAAGCTGATTGAAGTTTCCTTTCCTGTCTGCTGGCTCTGATTTCGCCTGTAGCTCATGGCCTCTCTAAAGATGTCTGACAGCCAGATCAGTCAAAATCAAGTAACGTTTTTTTTTTGTTTTTTTTTGTTTTTTTTAATGTATTTATTTATCATATTTTAGTCATACAATTGAATAAAACAAGAAATACAAAAACATGGCATTGCAAAAGTACAGCAAATAAACAATAAGTGAGACATAGACAGTAAGGGGGGAG
>JBBIGC010136575.1:0-22340 GCA_037576955.1 Lepidarchus adonis
AACCCTAACCCTAACCCTAACCCTAACCCTAACCCTAACCCTAACCCTAACCCTAACCCTAACCCTAACCCTAACTCATACTCTAACCCAACCCATACCCTAACCCATACCCTGACCCTAACCCATACCCTAACACATACCCAAACCCTAACCCATACTCTAACCCTAACCCATACTCTAACCCATACCCATAACCTAACTCATTCCCTAACTCTAAACCAATACTCTAAACCTAACCCTAAACCTAACCCATACCCTAAACCTAACCCATACCCTAACCCTAACCCATACCCTAACCCTAACCCTAACCCTTACTGTTGTAAACATCCTTACTCGCCTCTGACAGCAATGATACCGTAGCAACAACTTCTTCGCTGATCACAAGCATGAACAACTGCTTTTCTGCTGTATTTCTCTCTCCATAGGGGAACCCAGTGAAGAAAGAAGACGTCTTTGTTGCAGTGAAGACCTGTCAGAAATTCCACAGTGACAGAGGTGTCTTTCTCCTCAGAGTTAAAATATACACCAATCAGCCTCAGCATTAACAACACATAACTAATGTGGCTGAGATTTATACACTCACCAATTTTTTCTGTTTCCAGCGCATCAATTTCAAGAACTGACTGTTCACTTGTTGCCTAATACATCCCACATCCCTGACATTTCATAATGATGAATCCCTAGAAATCTTAGTGTTGATACTGGTGGTGACAGCCTTAGATATATAGTATTTATTATATATAATAAAAGCATAATGACAGTAAAGAAGAATTTTACTGTCTGTCATTAGTTTTTCTGGCTTGAGGAGTTTAACATTTTTAAATTTTCTGAAGCAAAATATTTTTTAATAAAGTTGGGATGAGTAAAACTGCTGCAGATTGACTGTTAAGATGATTGACAGTCTTTAATCTTTGTCATTTGCTTTATGTTTTAGTTGCTTTTATGAAAAGTCAAAAAGGTTTCGGATTATTTCATCATGTATTTTTTTAATGCTTAATTCTGTTCATTCTCATTCTTCTTAAAAGGAGAGGCCACTGGATAATACAAGCAGTTATTTAAACAAATATTCTCTTTCTCTGTAGAATGAAATAGGCATAAGTGATGTGCAATTAGTGAAACTATCCTGTAAATCAGCAGACGCAGTGGCAAGCCCTAATTGCAGCGATTTGCATGATTATTTTATAGTTGTTTTTTAACAACTGGGTTGCGTAATGTTTTCCATTCCCATCAACATGTCTAACATTAGCTAAAAGCCGAACCTACGCAAAACTTGTGCAATGGAGTGCAATACATGAGTGGGTATAGCTGGGAAATTGACAGCGGTGAATTACAATTTCCAGACAAGCTGAGGCATTTAGTAAAATGCTCTAAAAACTAGAAATTGTGATTTTGTAAATTATTTTGAATTGACAAAGATTTCCAAAGTTTTGGCAGACTCCGAATACATTTTGTAAACTTAAATTTTTAATTTCATGTCTGAAATACACAAAAAAGACATTGTTACCACTGTGTTACATCATCTTTTTTTTGAATTACACTTTTTAAATATTTGGGAACTAAGGAAACTAATTGAAACATGGACTCATTTGACCAAAGCACATTTTCACAACTCTGCAGAAACTCTGTATTACTGTAATACAGTTTCAGTTTGCGCTTCTTGATGCAGCAGCAGACAGTTTTCCAAAGTGCAGTGAAGCCATTTTGTCTGTTACATTCAACATTTGGCACAAAGTGTTGAGTCATGATTTGTCTTTGTTTGACTGAATTGATTGGTGAATGTTCCTTTTATACTTTTGTCAAAATTCAAATTCAAAAGAATTTACAAACTGCAGATTTTTATGTTTATAGCGTTTTACAAAATATGCTTTCAGATTTTTTCTCAGATCTCCTCTTTTCTGGCTTTTATGATCCACATTTGTGTTTATAAACAACATATCTGTTAAATTTGAAAGAACATATGGCTGGAAGTGAAGCCACATACTTTGTTCTCCACATGTATCTGCAGCATTTATTACAAGATCAGGTGTGTTTCACACTGAGGAAAAAATCTTGCCACTTTGTCATGTGAATGTAGCATGTAATTGTCTATAGTGCAATATAATGTGTGAAATGCAGAAAAAAACACTTTTATGCATAGTTTTTGATATATATATATATTTATTTAATTTTTTTTTTAACATATTTGTCCACTGATTCATTTTGTCTCTTCAAACAGAAAACGTTTTGACTTTGACTTTTTTTCTTTTATTTGTAGGCTCACTACAGGTCAAATCACTTACTGTATTCATAACTATTTATGTTAATTTCTATACAATAATAGCTTGGGCTATGTGGACTTATGGACAATATTACAAACTATTTACCAAAATGTATTTTAGATGTTTACCATATATCAAGAATGTTATACCTTATAGTCAAACAAGTGGGAAATTTGTGCTCTGCATTTAACCCATCACACGTGGAGCAGTGAGCTGCTGTCAACAGAGGCGCCCGGGCAGCAGTGAAGGGGACGGTACTTTGCTCAAGGTTCCTTAGTGGTTCCTCAGTGGTTCCTCAGTGGTTCCTCAGTGGAGCTCAGGCTGGAACTTGAACCTGCAACCTTCTGATCCCAGGGGCAATGTCCTAAACACTAGGCCTTCACTAGTACTAAATCTAGACCTTAATCAGCACTCCAATCCTTAAGTGGTTTGTAAAAATAAAATGTTCATATCTGGAATGGCTGCCTGCAGCATTTGATCTCTCATTAAGTTTGTTCATTTTTAGTATATAGTATGTAGTATATAGTTTTATGTATGTTTTAGGGTGGTCTTCTGGTGTTTTAGGCTAAAAAAAAATCTATTAACTACACAATAATTCCAAAACTTCATTATGATGAAATATTTTGGGGTATTTTTTTCACTTAAAATGTACTAAGAAACTTTTAAACTTTAGGGTTAGGGTTAGCTTTTAAATCAGATCAGATAAATCAGATTATTTCTAAAATCTGCAGAAATTCTTCTTTTTCTGGTCTGTGTGTAATAATTCTTTGTGTGTGCTTTTTCTAAAGTGCCAGTTGTGAAGAAGACATGGGCAAAGGATGCCACCCTCCTGGAGTATTACAGTGACATCACAGATCCAGATATTCCGACTATTGACCTGGGGCTGCCCAACACAGAAAAGGGTCAGTAACATGCTCCACGTTTTTGCTTTTGTATTAAATTAGTATCAGAAATGCACCACATTGCCTTTAAGCTTCATTTCTATCTAATGATTGTTTTTTTTAAAAAACTAAATTGGTAAGAAAAATCTATGATTACTTTCTAATTTAATGTTGGTCGTGTGGGAGCATTTAGAGTCATCTGGCCCCACTTGAACTGTGATGAGAAAGTTTCCTCTTTTGTTTCAAATTAGGCCGTTCTTCAATAAGTTTAAAGCATAAAACTCTTCTATGCTCTGACCAATTACAACTCTCCAAATTAGGTAGGTACTGCATTTTAGGGGATTCTTTATGTTTGTATTCTGTTCTGAATTTAGTGTTCTGACTTTTCACGATGGCAATTTAGTCTAAATGAGCACAGATGCATAAGAAATAATGAGAAAATAACAGATTCCAGCTATAACCAAGCAGATCCGTGTTGTCACTGCATATGAATGGATTTTGGATATGAATAAGCAGGTCCTGGTTATGACTGAACTCATCTATAGCTCAGCAAACCTTGCTATAGCTGAGATAATTATAATTTATTATAATAATAATTTATATAGCGCCTTTCACAACTTTAGGTCACTTTACACTGCAAAAAAAAAAAAAGTCAAAACCAAAAATAAAATTGAAGCAGTTAAGACAAAAAAACAGAGACAAACAAACAGCAGAAAAGGAAATTAAGAGTGAGTGGTGGAACAGCACAGGTTGAACAGATATGAGACAGATAGAGACTTAATTAACATTCACTCGTTCACTTATTGTCTAAACTGCTTTTCCTGACTGGGTTGATGGAAGAGTTAGTCCTAGTTGACTACATGCATAAGTAAGGGTACACATCTCAGAGACGACTGAACAACTCTTTAAAGCCAAATTACTCTTAAGGGCTATTTCAATGAGTGGTCTACATTTGTGTTTTGGATTATTGTATAAAGAATAATAAATCCAGCTGAACAACCATGTTTTTGTTATTTGCTGCAGTGGATGCTGCCTGAGATCATCCCAGGAAATTCTTGTAGAAAGTAATTGACACCCATGATGTTTCCTAATTGTATTGATAGAGAGATTCACATTAGATGTAATGTTGATGAAAATATGTGACCAGCAGGAATCGCAGAAACCCACAATATAGAACTGGCTTTCTTACCAACATAATTTCCTCAAATTTACATTTTTACTTTAACATTAAACTTCCAGATTTGTGTTTGGTTCTATGTGCAGCATTGTAATCTCAGTTGTCTTTACCTTTTTACTGTAATGTTATAGTAATGTTGCAGTATTCCTGCCTTACAGAAACTACATTTATTATTGGCACCCCTGGTTAAGATCTGTTTTCCCCTCAAACTCGGCTCACAAAACAAAAAAGAGAAAAATCCAACTTTTAATTGAATTACATTTATTTATTTGAGAAAAAAAAATCCCACAATTGATTTTTTTTTTTACATTAAGTCATGTGTGCCACAATTGTTGGCACCCCTGATGTTGATATGTCGTACAACTCCCTTTTGCTTCTCCTATAGCATTTCACAAGGTTGGAGAACACTAAATCTGAGTTCTGGGTTCTCTCTTTGCACTCTCCTCTTCAGCTCACTCCATTGGTTTTCAATGGGGTTGAGGTCTGGGGACTGAGAAGGTCGTGGGAGGAGCTTGAGTTTGTGTTTGCTGAGTTATTTTTGTGTAGATTTTGTCAAATGTTTAGGGTCATTATCAACAACCCAAATTCAGCGTTTTGGAAGAAGCCACCAGATGTTCATATAGACATATTGCCAATATGTCCTGGTATTTCAAGCAGTTCATGATGGCATTTTTATACGAAATTTCATTTTGCATGTGTGCAATATTAAGTTATATACTGCATAGTATTAAGCTTTGCTTGTTCCATATTCAAGATTTAAGCAAAACTTGATTTGGTTTATATAAAAAGGTTCATTGTTATATCTGCGTAAAGATTGTTTCAATAAATATCAGTGTCGACCCGCGACTTTGTGCAAGGTTTAAATTTTGGGGCGTGAAACGCTATTTCAATACACTCTGTACTGTGTATACGGCTGTATTGACAATAAAAACCTCTTGAATCTTGAATTGAATCTTGAAATGTATCATGAATTCCAGTAATTTCTGAAACCAATGTTATATTTGCAGAGTTGTTTTAGAACAAATGTATTAAATGAGTATTTAAAGTCTAAAGTTTGCTCTAGTATCACTGGTGATGAGCTCTGAAGTCGTTCTTATTCAGGCTGCAGACAGAGATCAGCGAGGTGGAAGTGACTGTGGTTTTTAAAGTATCTCTGGCCTCAAGGCTTTGGAGAATGGTACTCAGCGTATGTGCACAAGAACCTAATTGTTTTAAGCCATTTTGAAAGGGAAACATTTAAATGAATTGTATTATTTAGTTTTTTAGCCATTTCTCTATGCAGATCACATTGTGGGGGTTTCTGTGCAGAGCAGATGTTTATGGAGCTTCTGAAAGCTCCTGTTTGATTGCTATGTACTTGGTTGAGGGGCATTTTTCTTCCAACAGGTAATAAAACGTTCATGGGTTTTACAAAGCTGCCACCAGTGTGTACGAGCTGAGAGTGGATCGCTGGACGTTACTTCTGCTTGGGATCTGAGAATGATCTGGTCTTGGAAATGAGCTTTGTTTTGGAGAGTTTCTTACAGCATTTAGGGCTTAGTGCAGTGGTGTCTAGTGTTTAGGACTTTGCCCCTGTGATTAAATGGTTGCAGGTTCAAGTCCCAGCTCGGGCACCACTGAGGAACCTTGAGCGAAGTACCGTCCCCCTCACTGCTGCCCGGGCGCCTCTATTTATGGCACGTGTGATGGTTAAATGCAGAGAATGAATTTCCTACTTGTGAGACTATAAGGGATATTAAAATTAAAATAAAAAAAAATTAAAAAAATAATATAGACTGACTGCTTAGTCAGACCTGGATATAAGCTGAGGGGTCAACTTTAGGGGTCTGTGTGCATGCTTGCAATGTGGTTTTTGAGATATATTACATAACGTTTTATGAGGTATTACTGCACGTTCCTCAATTTGACATGTATTATTTTTCAAAATAGCTAAAATACTGCAAATAAAAAAAAATATTGGATACATGTGTACAAGGCCAAAAAACATCGGTGCTTTCATTTTTCATTTTTCTTTTTCATTACATTGCATGACTATTGTCTTGTTTGTTTCTGAATGCAGACTTCACCACTTTCTTATTTTGATGTTTCCCCATATGGTGCTCAGATGTTAAGCTTTAATTAAGTGACGTAGTGCGATTCCAGATTAAGCAGATCTGCTTGGCTTCTCAGGGCACTGTGCTAAGACGTTTGCCATCTTGAAGAGGTTTGCTAGTGGAGAAGTGACTCAAGCTTCATGGCTGCTCTTGGTGGACGACGACACGCTGATCAGGTAGAACGTTCTGTAGCTGTAAGAACAGGAACATCTTGTTCAGCACTCACCTGAACTCTACAACAGGTCTTTATGGAAGAAGGCAAATCTGCTCATAGATCAGCACATCATTGTCATTTTATACACACGCGTCTGTCACAAACACAAAACATTTCACCTTAATTTAGTGTGAGAACGGTTTAGAGATGACACAACACTACTACAGTTAGCAATACCAATAATCTTTAAACTTATATTCAGAATTAAAACCTTCTTCACGACTGGCACTTTAGAAAGAAAAACAGATTAGACTTTATTCACAGTTTGGCTATTTACTACAAAGATAAAGATTTTTTATTTGTCATTGTATCAGATGCAACAACATTTGTTTGAAATCTCTTAGCAGCAGAATAAGTACATACACAAAAAACATAATAGAAAAATAGAAAATAGACATAGAAGGTGTAAAGTGCAGTATGATAATTTAAAGTTTTCTTTATTTACATTTGGGACTTAGTGAATCTAATGATGTTTTAGGTCCCATCCTTATAGAAATATAGAAAATCTTAAAGGGTTAACAAACAAACATTAACAAACGTTTAAGCACCAGTTCGTGGTGAGTGATTTGGTGCAAATATGAATATTTTGGAATATTGTACTTTTAGTTTCAGTATTTATGGATGCTCTTTGAGCATTGAGCACTGATAATCTTTTAATTTTTAGTTTTCAAAAATAAAATAAAATAGCGATTACTAGAGCAGAAAGAAAGGAAAGCAAGCTCAGTGTGTGACAACCATCTATCCATCCATCCATCCTTCAATCCATCCAGTGGAAACATCTACAGAACCTTAGCGAATACCATAAACGAGTGCAGTCAGACAGATGATAGGAAGTGTAAGAGAAAAGCAGACATTCAGTAGGAGTTTCAGCCTGAAAGCAGCAGGAACAACAATTATGCAGAGAACAATAAACCATGACCTGCACTATTCTCACACGCCATAAACCTGTCTGCAAAAAGAAGCACTTGTCTACAATGCACTGAAACATTCATACAAACCTGAACTTGCAAAAGCACCACAGTGTAACTCTGCTGATCTGCAAAGTCCAGGTCATTGAGTGGAATCGTAAAAAGAGAGATTTCCTGGGGCATATTCGAGCATAACGTTCTCATTGACTGAGAAACCGAATCTAGGAAGAAGATGGACCAAGACGCCGAGCGGTTATTACTCTGAGGTTGATGGTTGTTGGTTGATCTCCAGTTTGCCCAGACTGAGGAGGTTGCTGAGCTGCTATGACTCCAGTGAGGCCGTCAGCGTCGGGGAACGCTATGGCTACGGCCTCGGCCAACGTGGCTATAGCTATATCACAGGAGGAGGAGGGTGAGCCTTCAACACCAAACACAACCTTCATACATGTTTTTTAGATACTTTATGACATTAATGTGCTTCTGAGGTTCATTTGTTTGTAGTCAGAGTTTTAAAAGAACTCTGTGGAAGTTCTACAGTATGTGTACATTCTGTGGCCTGAGACATCGTTTTACAGAGGTTTTGCACTGAAATGTATTTTTAAAACACATCCAGCAGAGAGGTGCACACAGAATGCAAAACATTCCTCAGATAACATTTTTTAAAACAATATTTAACTACATTTACCTATATTGTACAATATATAAAAATTCATAAAACTAGGCACATGTAGGTTTACTGGTGCTTAATAAAATTAAGTATTTGAGTTGTTCACAATGTGGTTCCTGGCACCACCTCTGTAAAGAAATCTGAGTGCATCGTATCAAATCACTCTGTCATTACTGAACTGTGCAGAATCATTTTCTGTGGATGTTTTTACAGCAACAGCTATTGGTCATGTTTTGTGTCTGAATGTTGGATCTTTAGCCGAAACTACAATGGGAATGTAGATAAATAATATAAATAAAAGAAGCTTATAACCACCAATTACAGGGTTGCTGTATAAAAATAAAAACTTCAAGTACTATTAAAAAAAAAACGTATATAGTTTGATAAGTGGAACAGTAAAATCTGTCATATTTTCAGCAGCAGTGTTTCTAATGTCTGATATGTTAAAAGCAGTATCTACCTGCAGTATATTGATTGATTGAAATGGTTAGAGTCCGGACTCTGACAAATATAATTGATGACCCCTGACTTATTCTATTATTAATTATTCTTTTTATAATGAGCTTTATTGCTACATCTTGTCCATTGAGAGGAACAGGCTGTGTGTGTCATATCTGCTCTTTTCAAACGGCCTCTAACACAACCACATTGGACATTGTAGACATTAGGAGAATTTAGATAAAACTGTGACATTACTGAGACTGATGGAGAGAGAGAGAGAGAGAGAGAGAGAGAGAGAGAGAGAGAGAGAGAGAGAGGACTGTTCTACACACCTGCAGAGAGCAAAGCCTATTGTGCTCTCGGACGCCCAACCACAGATGACTGCAGCACAGCCGCTGTGTAAAATCTCTTGACATGTCTCTGCCTTTTGTCCAATTTCACATGATGATGTGTTTTTTCTGGCAGAATGGTGTTCAGCAGGGAAGCGGTGCTGAGGATCCTCTTCAGTGGCTGCGGCTGTTACAGCCCAGATGCTCCAGATGACATGGTGTTAGGGATGTGCCTCAGTACAATGGGACTCTTTGTCACACACAGTCCACAGTTTCACCAGGTAACAAACACACGTCATTAATGTTATTGCATAATGCTTATTTTATTGTATGAAGCTCATTTTAAAGGAGCGTGCTTGTGTATGACAGTATTATGAGCCCCAACCGAGCTATTACCCGTTCTAGGCCCGTCCAGAAGATTACCCCAAAGAACTTCTGCTGCGCCAGAGCCCCATCTCCTTCCACAAACACTGGAACATCAACCCTGTGGCCGTGTACCACGAGTGGCTGCTGGACTCTGAGCCATTTCATCGCCTGGAGAACGAGTACAGACAGGAACTTTAAATTGTTTAGTTGAGTCAGTTACTGGCACCACTTGTAAGATTAGACTTTCAGTGGTTTATTAATAGTTTGAAATGTGTTTATCAATGATAAATGATAATAAATAATATAATAACCTTAAAATCAGCAATACTCACCAATTAAGCTTCCTTTGTCTTTTACATCAGTCAGCATTGTACAATTGAACATCAGCAGATATTTATTTTCATTGGACAAACAGCTCACTGTTTCAGTTTTAAGATATTTATAACTTAATGAATACATAATTAATACAAATTAATTTTAAACCATTAATAAACCCTTGTAAGATTAATCTTTAAGGTTGTACTAAAATACCCTGTGATCCATTTTACACTTATTAGAAACTCCTACCTTCCTCTTCCTCTTCCTCTTCCTCTCTCTTACAGTCTTTAATACAGAGGATTTTCAACCAAGAGCAGTTCTGTGAGTTATTGGAGACCTGCAGAGTTGGGTGTTTCTAATAAGGATTGTAAGCTTAGTTACTGTTTATTACTTTGGGTGTAGTTCTGTTGAAGAATTACTTTATTATTTGAGTTATTATCGTTTCACTTCACCCACTCATCACAAAACTCCTTTATCCGTATCTGTGTATGTTCTATATACACACGTCAGGCTTTGCTGATGATCTGCTGCTCGTTTTCTCAGTTTCAAAGCTCTTCCAGTGAAAAAAATATTATACAGTAGTGCTTTGCTTTAATGGCCTAATACTGTATTTAGTGACATCAGCTTCCTGTTACATTTAATGAAACTTTCTTGCCGTTACAAACGAACTGATCCAATGTTTTGCTGGTGTTTGATATATTTCCAAACTCACTGTAAAGATCCTCAGTTTCTGAGTGTTTTAAACTATGATGCCCTAGTTTCTTTCTTTCTTTCCTTCTTTCTTTCTTGTTTAATAGTTTTTAAAGTTTTTTTTAATCTAAAATCTTGTGTTTTTGATTGTGTTCCAGGGTTTTCATATACATTTTACATAAGATTATATATATTATATATATTGAAATGAATGGGATATATTCTATGGTTGTGTTTCACACCAGTCACTTTTGAATGTCATGCAATTTTCAGAAATATTAGAAATTAGTTATTAGTTATTTAAATTGTTTTTGTTCTAGATAATTTTGTTTATAATGTTATATGTTGTAAATTGTATAACAGTATAATTTTACATTCAATTCTTCTTTCAGTGGTGGCACAGATGCCACAAAACGGGTCTAAACTGTGATACTGTCCTCACCATGCTTTACAGGTAGGCAGTACTGTCCTTTTTGCAAACATTGCCCTTCTGTCTTTAACTATGTGCTTCTATTTGGGTTTCATCCAAAATTTTCAAATAGCCTTCTGACTTGGCAACGTATTTGTACGTAAACTGTAGATGAGCATCGGCTTTCTCTTTGCAACACTGGCAAGTTTACCATTGTTATGAAGTATTTTCTAATAACAGACTCATTACCATTAGTCAGTGTGAGAAAGGCCTTTAGAAGCTTAGAAGCACCTGGGTGTTTTTGTGAACCCACAGACGATTAAATTACTTGCTCTTAAAGTGACCTTTTATGGCCAAGCTCTCCTGAGGACAGTTACAATGGTCTTGATTTTCCTGATTTTCCTGATTTACCTTCAAATGAACTACTAAATTATAATAATAATAATAATAATAACAATAATAGCAATAATATAATAACAACAATAATAAATTAATAACAATAAACAATTATTATTATTATTATTTATTATTATTAATTATTTATTATTATTATTATTATTATTATTATTATTATTTATTATTAATTATTTATTATTATTATTATTATTATTATTATTATTATTGTTATGATGCCTTTTACAAACTCGTTTACAAACTTTTACTAAATAACCCTTTATTTATTTTTTTATTTTGCCACTCTCATTTCATTTACTTGGATTTTTAAAAAATTAACAATTATTAATATTTGATTTAAATAGGATATTTTTTCTTTTTTTATAGTTTGTGCAAAACTGTTTTTGGGATGTTTGAGGTCATATTTATGTAGAAATATTAGCCAATTATGTAAGTTGTAAATATTTAACAAATAAAAATAAAAATGTAAGCTAACAATAATTGTGATTTGACACATGTTAGTTTAACCATTTCCACTACACTCCTGGAGGAAGCCCAGTATTAATAGCTAGTTCAGTTAATCAGCACTTTATACTAAATCAGGTTTTGCTGAAAAAAAGTGATGGTTGGAATGCACAGAGAAATCCAGAAACCATTTTTTATTCTTTAAACAGTATAACTTTATTTAAAATATTAATAACTAAAACAATTCACATTGCATTTATCTTGTATATGTATTCTAACATTGTATAAAACTAAAACACACTTTCCGTTACTGCTTAAGACCTTTGTACAGTACATACATCATTTCATTTGCTTTTTTTTTACTTATTCCATTCTTTATCTTTTTTTGTTTTTAAGTACTTTCTTATGAATATTTTGACTATTTTGCTATTATTTTTATTTGCCCCTCAAACATGGCACAGGTAAGTTGATTCAGGTGTGTTTAAGGAGATAACATTCAAACACTTTCTGTATATTCTACCAGTGTAGATATTTCCTGCAGTATAATGGTTGTTTTGTGAAGTCTAATAAAGAGAGAGGGATTCTAGGATTTTGTCAAATCAGATTCATAATCAAATTCTTTTTTAGGGCTTTGTTCTGATTTTTGCAGAGGCAGTTGAATTACAATTTGCGGTTTTGAAATTCTATACGGCACTAATTTGCGTGTGTGAAAACCGCAAGACAGACGACACCATTTCCCACTACTGCAGTGTTTTGCTCATGTGTGCGTTTAGCAGCTGAACTCAGCTGAACCCGCGCGGGACGTCTCCATGGGTTTGACTTTTCATTGTTTTTTTTATCATTTGTCAATTTGGGCCTTTTGTCATTTGCTGAATTGTGTATAATAAAGAATATAAAACCAAAGTAAAATAATCTTTCTATTTTCTCGCTTCTCCTTATTCCATCTCCAAGACACTGCAGATTGGCAGAAGAGGGGCAGTTAAAGGTTAAGGTAGGGTACAACCTGGGCAGGAGGGCAACACAGAGACACACTCGCACACTACCGTACCCAAATAATCAATATATTGTGAGTTTCTACGTGACTTAGCTTAATGTTAGCTTGGTTCCAGTCTGCTGTTTGTAATTGCTCTCTAATACCAGTTTCCCCTCTTCAGTCCTTCATTAAATTCTATCTGGAACTGCTGTTGAAATTTGACAAATAAAGTCTTGAACCAACAACTGTTCTCTTCTTTATAATGCAGTCTATTCACACATGTGGGCAAAGCACCAACACACTTTTTGGAGACAGGCTCCTGTTCTATAGATTTAACCCTAAAAATCATAGTTACCTTTCAAAAACATACTGGAATTCACTTGCACAAATACACTGCACAACAATATTTTTTTTTTAAATGCTTACTTTCTGAAAAGTTATTGCTGAATATTTTCTACTGGTTATTTACAAATATAGTTTTGGTTTTACTGCATCAAGTAGGAACTCTGAGAAACAGACATTTATATGTTTACTGACAATAATTCATTTAGCCACTTTTATGTTTTGCATAAGCTATTAAATTGAACAGAACCAAAAGTGTTTTCCTCCTGATTTTGTTGTGTATATAGTGTATATCACATTGCAGTGTCCAACAGTAGTCAGCAAGCATGTTGCACTTCAGTGTCTTGTATGTTTTGAGAAGTTTGTCTACCAGCTGGATGCAGTTTTGGGGTCTGTAATTGCTCAGAAAATTGTCAACAATATTTTGAAGACTTTCCAGGCAAATTTTTCAGGCCCAACTATCACATCTTCAAACCACTTTTCACTCATAACATGTCTGATCTGGGGGCCAACAAAAATGCCCTCTTTGATTTTGTTATTCTTGGGAACATTGTTATCTAATCATGTTGTCTGTCTCAAAACACATGACAGCAAACACCAATCCTACAGTTTCTGCAGCTCAGCTTTTGTTTTTGACAGACCCAAATCTCTGCCCAAATCGTTCAGTTCGTATTGCGTTATCAGATGTGGATCGCCTGATGAGCACCATTCAAAATACGAGCCAGTGTCACTGTCAGTTCCCTGCATTGCAGTTTCCTCATCTAGTTCATCTAAGGTCCAGTCCTCTGGTGGTTTGGAAGACTGTCGTCATGTGGCACGGGTCTCATTGCTGAAGGCAGATTTAATATATTCAATTGACCTTGTTTTTGGCAGAGAAACCAGACACATTAGTCAAACAGAAGTAACAGTCCATCACATGATTTTTCTGTTCTCACTATATAATTGAAACAGCAAATGGCGTCGTCTTTCGAGTGCCTCTGAGACGAGCTCTCAGACTGACAGCACAGCAATGTGAGGAACCCAGCGCTTGTCTTGATCACTTATTTCGCAGCAGAAATACAGATGATAAGCTTTCTTCACAAGAGCAGTCATCGAATGTCTCTGTCTCACATTTCGATGTGATATTCCCAGAAATCTATAAGAAACACCCAACAGTGAAGTAAAAACTTTTCTTGTGCAGTGTAATACTTTTTCTTTTCTAAGTGTTCTGGCTTCTGTACATCTCTCCACATTTTAGCTGTTTTTCACTTGCATATACAAATAGCACGTTGAGCATTATGACTGATCTGCTTCATTGTACTGTTTGCAGAATCATTGGAATGCTCTAGTGGTTCTTTGCTTGGTTAAAAAGTTCTACATGGTAATGTTTATTCTACGGGAAGTAAGACCTTATAGAGCACCCGAGACATAGTCACAGAGTTGTTCTTTCAGAATTTGAGGAACACTTTTAGCTAAAGGTTGTTGTTTGGATTTCTTTTGCCATGTTGGCTTGTGAATTTCAAATTAGTTCAATGTATTAATCAATTGTATCTGGTATAATGCTTGAATATGTGAGTCCCGTGCCCATGGGGCTGTCGTCATATATAAAAACAGTGGTATTAAAATGATAAATGGTAAAAACGTGGGGCCATCCAACACCCATATACAGTGTGAACTATAATGTCATAGAATAGCATCATGTCTTTCTTTTGAGAAGGACACAATAGCTATGGAGATAGGAGGGTGGACAAAATGGACATGGTTCTAATAAATGTGGCAGAGCAAGGAGAATGTGTCTGAGAGAAAAAATGTTTGAGAACTGCTGTTTTTGCCGGTTTTTTGACTCATGTAGTAGTGGTGACAGTGGCTGATATTTAGTATGCACCGTCAGCTTCGAGCATCTGAATGACTCAGCTCAAAGTCAGACACTTTTAAGAGCAGCACTGGAACTGAACCATTTTAGCAGCAGCTGTAATGCAGAGTAAAGCAGAGTAAAGCAGAGTAATGCAGAGTAATGCACATGGGGGATTTGACTCTGCTGTCATTGTTGAGGTCATGTTTGTTGAATTCATTACACCCTTAATGTCCAGAACTCGATCTCATTAGTGGAGGGAGATTGACAATACAAATAGCAAGATAAAGAAAAAGCTTTGCTTTGAAGAATTAATAGTGATTATAACTGGAAATTCATTTGAACAGGTGCTGTTGTGAGCAGAGTGATAACTCTTGTAACTTTTTGATCTTGCAGCCTGAGCAACGGCAAATCCATTGACTCTAATGAATAGTACATGTTGTCACACTCTCTTACACAGTGGAAATAGAATTGTGTATAGTTATGAGTTCCTCTATGTTCCTCTATATTCCCTTACGTGGCTACTTCCTGAAGTCATATGCAAAGGCTTGAACACTGGCAGTTAAATTACACCATGTTGATTTTTACGTGAAATTTAAAAATTTAAATCCTGATTAATCTCATTACACTATTTGCATATTAAAGATTAAAGCTTAACACGTAAGATATCAAATTATAAAAAATAAAAAAAATCATATGTAATGATATAAATGTGCTAAAAATGTTTGTATATTAAAACAATGTATTTTTGGTAGAGGATGTGTTTTTACCAGGGTTGCTTTAAAATAAAAGTTTTGCATTTCAAATTTGCATTTTAACTTTCATGCTTATAGAGCAGTGTGCTAAAATAATTACATGCAGTTTGTTGTTTTAACTGTCTATGCTAGTGTAATGGATTTGAAATAAAACTGTGAATATGGATCATACTGAAGGCTATGGACCTTTTTTTGCAAAGGCTTCTAAAATTATGAGATGAAAAATAAAATTAGGTGTCATTGCATCAGTTGTTCATGTAAATGAAAGCTAAAATGCTAACAAGTGCATTGTAATGAATCAGTCATGCATTTCAGTCAGTAAAGTGTCAGTAAATTTGGCCATTACATGGGAAACAAATTAGAGCAAATAAAAAACAGCTGCATCAAAATCAGCAGGTACAATGTTCTTATTTAAAGAACAATGTCATGCTAGACGACTGTAGGGGAAAAGCAGATGATGTTGGTCATAAAGAAATAGTGCTTCACCTTTTTTACAAGCAACAGTTGTCATTGTTACATGAGACATACATATGCAAGGTTTCTTCATGTCCTAAAAAGGCTTTAAATGTCTTACAATCAAATAAACCTGGCCTTAAAAATGTCTTAAAATATTATTCTTACAATTTATACAGATCTTAAATGTATAGGATTGTGTAGTTAATGTAGTTAATGTTTTATGGCTTTGCATTAACTCCAGTCTCCAGTCTCAAATGTGTTTTTGGGCAAAGCCTGGAACCAACACCCAGTAATGCAAAATAAGCAGCTGAACACACTCAGCTAGTCTATCTATATTAGGGGTGGGGCGAAATATTCACTTGACGATATATTGTTGTCCTTGTTCCTGCAATATAATAATCTATAATCGATATCTATATTTTAATTCATAAACATTCCCAGCCAATTTGATTAGTAGTAGTAGTGTTCCAACTTCATCCAATTTTTCTATCCAATTCCACCTTCTAACTAGGGCTTCCCTCATCTCACACTACCACCAACAGAAGTATTGGAGTATTCTTATGGCAACTTGAATATGTATTAAATTAATTAAATGTTTAAATTAAAATGTCCTATTCTAGTTTCCTAGTTTTAATGATATCTTGTGCAAAATACCAAATGCCTGATTTGTAAAATGCAGGAAACCCAGCAGAGAGATAGTGAAAACTAGGCTGAGAGACATTTAAATCTAAAGTCTGGGTTCATTTTGTCTTTTATAACATTGACGGAAAAGACTGTGGATCCTTTTGTACAATGTCACATCTTTTGTGTGTCTCTTTCCCGCAATAGTTTCATTTAGCGTTAAATGAAGCCGATAAATGAACCTTGTCAACATGAGTAAAAAACAAACATTGCTGGAGAGCTTCTTTGAAAAAGGAGGAAAGACCCAGTAATGCAAGGGTATAAAATTGCGCATCCCCACCAATATCTAGCATTTGCTGAACTGTCCTCTTCAATAACTTTTATCAATCAAAACATAGCGCTGTACAAATATCTAAAATAATGCGTTTAGGTAGACAGAGGGTTAAACAGCGCTCCCTACCCGAGGGCCTGTCTGTCAAACACACGTCACAGATGTGATTGTTGAAGACATGGTGTGTGTTTGGGAGGTGGGGCCTCTAAATTACATATTGTCAATGTGATTGGCTTTTGCCTTTTCCTGCTAAACTGTGTCTGTCAGCTTTGGTAGCGGCAAAAAGTTCTAATACAGACTGTATTTACTTTACTACTTTATTATTTATTTAATTAAATATTTAATTATATTACTTGGTTGGTTACGCCTGGTTCTTCCTTTCAGTTCTCTGTTATTTATAAACGAATGTATATACTGTAAAGATATGTTCTGGCTGAAGTAAAGTGACATATAACGTTTTTCTGTGATTTACCCAATTCCACCTTTTAACTAGGGCTGCCCTCATCTCACAATACCACCAACAGAAGTATTGGAGCGTTCCTATGGCAACATGAATATGTGGTTTTTGAAAGATGTCCTATTCTAAAAAATATATATATTTCCAATGATATCTTGAGCAATATACGGTATCAAATGCCTGATTTGTATCCTAATGGGAAGATTTGATTATTTACTTTATGTCCCTTTGTTCTATTTAATTATCTTGTCTTACAACTTTTAAAATGCAATATAAAGTGTAATGGGCACAGGACATCCCTGCTTAGCAGAACTGTTTTCAAGATGTGACCATTTTAGTTTTCAACATATGGTGAGGAAATTAGGAGCTTAAAACCATTATCCCATAACCCATTTCTGTTTTAAAAAACTGAATAACATGCCCCCCGTTGTATTTTTATTGACATGGTGAATGAGCTGTAAAGCTGTTTTCATTTTGGCTGTGTTTAGCAAACTCTCTGACATTAGGGTTAATAGTGATCTTAATCCTGCTTGATCATTTTGTATTTATTCTACATTTAGTTCTGTTCCTCACCTGTGAGGATCTCTTACATTCCAGCACTCGGGGGAGAACATAAACAGTGGAACGCACCCGTGTTTAACTACGGCCCAGATGTGGTTTCTCCAGCTGAGCCGAGAAACAATGGGGTGCACTTGCGGAAGGATACAAGTGTGCTGGCCCTATGCTGAAAAGAGGTGGAAAACAGCGAGTTGGCAGTGATATGGCGGCATGACAAAGCGGTGAGGTAGAAAAATGCAGAGGGTCCTGCTGTGGCATTATGGGATGGTATGCTCAACACGAGGTCACCTTGGGCCTGAGGGCATGTAGCCTGCATGTCACGGCTCCCAACCCACAGGGAGTCCCTGTAATGGAGTGTGCCTCCTCTCCTTTCAGGAGCGCGAATGTGTTTTTCCTGCTTCACTGAATTGAAAAGGAAAGCAGTACCTGTTATAAACCCCCAAAAATGTTTTACCATTATGCCCACATGACCAGCTAAGAGAGACAGCAGCGATGCCAGTCAGAGCAGACTGAAGGGAACAATCACACTGCTGTAGAAGCATGAGATTCATGAAGGATTGCACCTTAGTGTCGGCCTCTTTAATACCTTTTATGTTTTTGGATTTCAAAGGAGTCTACCATGGAAAATGAAAGTTAGAGAAAATGTAATGACTAGATACATAGATCACGACTGTAGATAACTGGCTAAAAAAAGGAATAATCTCATGCACAGTTAGTCATTGAAAAAGCTTTTGGCATTAACTGGCTTGTTAAGGCTGCTGGCAGCAGAAATGTTTTATATACCTGACATCCATTTCTCCAAAAGCTGACTTCTGAATAATTATTTGTTCTATCCATTCCATTTTCCCTTTATCCATTGATTTCCAGCTTCATTCATTTTGTCTGTTGAATCTCTGTTTTGTCAGGCCTTTGAAGTTGCCTTCCTGTTATTATTACCGCTGAATTAATCGTGCCAGTGTAAATAGCCTGGTCACATCGTTTGGTAGAGCGCTCAGCCTCTGAAGGAAATGTTTCCAAACTGGTGACAACTGACAGATTCTTCAAAGATGGTTGCCTGCTCTTGATGCCAAACCTTTCTGCAATCATCCAGATATCAGACGTTCTGTTTTACTATGCATTGTGTATCATGGCAAGCATAGCAGTATGTGTGTGGAGGGGTAACCGTAGCTAAAATTTCATTGTGAGACTGATTCAGGAGATTAGGCTGGTATCTACAGCAGAGGAACTTTGGTGGAAGTTTCCGCCCCAGGGAAAATACAACTTACATACCAGATGCTTCTTGCCAGAGAGGCTTACAGAAGTGCTACTTGATAAACAGGAGTGTCATCGTTGGTACAGTGTGTCCTTAACATGCTATAAATTGGCCACAGATTTACTTGAGTAGGAACACGTTGCCTGAAAAGGAAGTCAGTGCTGAAATATGAGATCATTTTCCGTTGATTTTAGTTTAAATGAGATTAGTCTTCAGTCTGTGTCGAAGACAGAAAAGAACTGTTTAGACAGCAAGCAGAAGAGTCAAAGCAAAGCTTTTGGGACTGCAGGTTTTAAATCAAAGGTGGACAGCTACAGGAAGTCAGTGGAAGAAACTTGAGCAGGGGAGTGGCACGAGTGAATATGAAGTGAATTTAAATCATGCTGCTGCATATTGCTGGCAGATTGCCACAGAACTGCAAATACATATCCAGAATTGTCCTGGGAAGAGGGTGTGGTTAGTCACTTTGATGCAGTTTTCCTACATGTGTTTATATGTGTGAGGATGTAGCAGCGGGGGAAGCAGGCAGGAGTTGGTGTGAAGCCTGCTGTGTGTCTGGTTTGGAAATTGCACCGTTTGGAAGACCCTGCATTGTGGATGACCTGCCACACCCGAAGGTCCTGAAGAAGGTACCAAAGCATTCGGGCCTCCACTAACAAAATGTGTAACAATTTAATCCTACAGGTAATAAGACTGTTAAATACTCAAGAACTGACTCCACCCTCACACATACACACACTCAACTTGTTTTTATCCTTATATTTGCTTTGTTTTTATCCTAAATGTTTCACTCAACCCAATGTTATGCTGCTATCTTTCTTGTAAGTGGGATAGTTTGTGGCATTTGCATATTAATGTCTTTCTTCTGGCAACTCGACCATGCAGCCGATCTTTCTTCATGTGCCTCCTTATTGTGCATCTTGCATCCCGAACAATTTTTCTGGCAGTTATGACTGAAATTTTATTTGTTTTGGATCGTGGTTTGGTTTCAACAGAACCCCTAGTTTTCCACTTCTTAATCAGAATTTGAACACTGCTGATTGACTTTCTCCACTTCTTTGATATCTTCTTATCACTTTCCTGATTTATAGAGTTCAACTACCTTTCCCTGCAGATCCTTTGACAATTCTTTTATCTTCCCCTTGACTTTTCCAAAAAACATCAGTGCAGCACTGGATTAAAGGTGCAGATATATAGTGAAACCAAAATTAAATCTGATATTCTGCACTTTAACATTTAATTTAAAGCTTGTTCACCTTAGCCTCTCTGACTGACAGAATAACCTGTGGATTTACTTATAGACTGTGACTTATAGACTCAGTTATTAATGCTGAGCACTTGTTTCTTATAGAAATAGCAGGGTTTTCAAATATCTTTTTTTCGTTCTTTCTTTCTTTCTTTCTTTCTTTCTTTCTTTCTTTCTTTCTTTCTTTCTTTCTTTCTTTCATGGAGGAGCTTGGTTCTGAGTGTTTTTTCATTAACTGCCTCTTTCAAATGTTTTCCTCTTTCCTCTGTAGTCATGACTAAAAAAGGGAAATTCCTTCTTAATTTCTTCATATTTCCAGAATAATTAAATCATTGTGATGTAAACAAATTCGTTCATAGTGGTGTAATGTGATATACTCACTTAGTTAAACACAGCAGTGGCGGCTGCTAGTCCTTAAAACAGGAAACGTTTATTATAGGCCTGTATTATTACATTATTACATCAAGAGGCCAACAGTATATCATTTTTTCAGCCATTTCACCTTGTCACACCAGGAAAGCTTGAACCTTCTGCAACCCCGGTGAACATAAAAAAATGATGTATATCAAAAGGGGGTTCCACTTGTCCAATCAGAATTCATCAGTTCAGCGTCCTGCTCCGCCCACTGCTCCATTGACTCGCTGGAAATGACGAATTCACTGCATTTATCCAACAACTGTTCAGCTTCTCTGCAGTAAAAAGCTGTTCTGTGCTTCATAGATTCCAGTGAAGCTTCAATACGAGTTAATGCACTTTACTGCCGCAGAAATGTACGAGAAGTAAATCGCATCCAACAATATACGATAAATAGATTCATATGAACGAGTGCATCATGAAGTTGAACATGTTTCTAAACGTAATATATATGTATATGTGTGTGTGTGTATGTGTGTGTGTGTGTGTGTGTATGTATTTCACAGGAACTGACAATGATTGATATTAAAGACCTGAAAGAGAACCAGCAGGTGAGTTCCTGGTCTATGATTGTATATGAATCTGCAAATACAGTGACAGGAAAAAGTATGTGAACCTTTTGGACCTTTTTCTGCATTAATTTCTCATTAAAGATGAACTGATCCTTATCTACTGTAAGTCAATGTATTGATATATAATGTGCCTAAAACAATAACGAAAAAATATTTCATGTCTTTATTGAGAACAACCTTAAACAATGCATATTTCTAGTAATAAAAAAAGTGAACCCCTGACGTATTGGAGTCAGGTGTTTGCATTCCTGGAGGCTAAGAAGATGAGTTTGGAGTGATTTCTTTTGAAATTTACCAGTTTACCAATGGAGAGACTTTGGAACTGTGGCTATTCTACCAAGAAGTGACAATTCAAGAATCCTCATTGAGGTAAGGGAATAACCCTGAGTGACAGTCAAAGGTTTGAAGGCATCATTGGAACTGGATAATCTCTATGTTCACGAGTCTACAGTATGTAAGACATTGAACAAGCAGGACGTCTATGGCAGGACACCACACAGGAAGCTGCTGCTCAATGAAAAGAACATTGCTGAACATGCAAAAGAGTGTCCTAAAGAGAGACTGTGTTACCATAAATATTTATCAAGGGGTGCCCAAACTTTTGCATAAGGCGGTTTACACAAATTTGTGTGTGTGTGTGTGTGTGTGTGTGTGCATATATAACTGACATAAAATGGTCCTGGGTGTATTTACCCAAAAATTCTGTTTATTTTTCAGTTTTTATCTAGCAGATATTGGTGAAGTTGGAACTACATTTCCCATGGTTCCCACTCACCGGGAAGAATTTGGGAGTTGAGTTAGAGGTGATTGGACAGTGTATGACCAGAAGGGTTTGTGTTAAGTGTGATGTGTTTGTGTGTGTGTGTGTGTGTGTGTGTGTGTGTGTGTGTGTGTGTGTGTGTGTGTGTGTGTGTGTGTGTGTG